>CAHIKZ030002403.1:540000-580000 GCA_903632075.3 Acanthosepion pharaonis
TGTGTATAGAAGATAAAAAAAAAGAATACGCAAATTAATAACAGATTAGCTGATTTTGAGGAGTCTGTTCGTGAAATTAATAATACTGACGAAAGTGAATGTAGTTCATAATTATTCGATGATTTCAATTCCAAAATTAAAATGTGTTACCTTCAGTGGCATTAAGCCCTCAAAGTTTGAATTCAAAATTTGATGGCACAGTTCCATAATTGTACTGAATCCATTAAATCGAATATTATCAACATTTGACCTTGTCTGACCTCCAGAGAGCAGTGAACACTAGACCATTGACTTATTGATGTTCTTCAGATATTAGATTACTTCCCTTGATACCAAATTATTTCATTCATCCAAATGAGCTTTTTTACCAAACTGATATCCCAAGTCTGGTTGATTCCGAATCAAACTCAACATCTCTTCTTATAGATACATTGGAGAAGAGGGAAGAATTTCTGAACAAATTCACGGAAATGTGGTATGAAGAATATTTGCTTAGTCTTCGAGATCGTTGTAACGATATACCTGTAACAGAATTTTCCAATAAAATCAATATGAGCGATGTCATACTAATTAAAAAAAAAACCCCAAAAAACAAAAAAACTGCCAAACCCAGACTCTTTGGCTTCTTGCCAGAGTCAGCAAACTATTTAATGGTAGTGATCCCAAAGTTCTTTCCACTCGTATTAAGATGGTACAGTAAAACTTCATAACTTCAAGCACTTATATCCACTAGAGTTATCACAAACTCATAATTATTTTCCCAATACTCCACCAGGTAAGGTTTTCGGGGATAGGAAATCTCACCGATTCCTCAGAATTATAATGGACCTAAGAGTATGGTTCCATCAGAAAATACACATAGTGTAACCAAGACCTTAATACAAAAAAGAAAAAAAAGTTCTGACACTGAATACCTTTAGTAATAAAATTAACATATTTAAAATGGCCAAAATAATACGATCGAAGACTAGGGTTAGTTTGGCTGAAATGTTCTTATCAGGATTGGATCCATACATGAAGATCTAAATTCATGTTTCACATATATTCTTTAAAATGGCCAGAATAATGCCATGGAAGACCAGGGTTTTTTCTTTTTTTTTTTTAACTTTTTTACGCGCTAAGCACAGTTCAACTCACCTATATGATAAATATTCCATTTTTACGTGCAGCGAATTTTGTAATCCACATCTCATATTACAATTGTATGTTATGAATGATTGATATATCCTTAGATGCCATAAAGCTTCAAGGATATAATTTGAAATAACTGTCATAATGTTATTGTCAATAAAGTATTAAAACTAACATATTAAGTGACGACATACAATGATTTCTACGTTGCATTTTTTTTTCATGTCAGGAGAATATAAGAAAAATACATCCAAATAAACCGTTATAAAACGAACATTATGATTGGTTTAGATACTGCGAACTAAACCAATCAAAAGCTCCCTCTATTTGGCGCAAAGCCAACGACACTTCGACCATTTTGAAACACTTGCGTCTCGTTTGGCAACTGAAAGACATGGACCTTAATTCATCCAGTCTACATGGAACTAACTCTACGCGCGGTCTGTTATTTCTACGACAAGGAAAGCAAGCCAATTAAGAGGTCTCCCATTTCAAGATAAACCAAAATAAGGCTGAGCCCGAAAATCGTAACTGATTTGCAAATCTACTTGTATTTGTGTTTAACCCTTTGAACCCTGCGTTCCTGAACAATTTTATCATTTCTGCCTGAGCTCCTGAGTCAAAGTTTGCAAAGAATTGGTATTTACGGTAGATATAAAAATACTTCCAAGTGTTTACCCACCTTTCAACCGGTGGCTCGGTATTAAATCATTTGTCCTCAACCACTGGTAAAGCGGTGTTCAAGGCTCAAAAGGGTTAAATATAATTGATTCATTGTACTTGTCACGTGTTTCGTGACTTTTTCTTGGTTTATCTCTTTATCCCTTCTTGGATATAAATATATAAAATATAAACAACCAAAACAATTAAAAGCAAACCTAAAAACCTAAAACACTTTTATCATCGAGATTTAACCAACACAATACAGGGAGTCACAAAATGCAACAAAAAAAAAAGATGTGGGGTTTGTGGCATCATTATAGAAGGAAACTCCTACACTTTTGAAAACCCCCAAACGACATTCATAATAAATAAAAATTTAAACTGCAACTCAAAAAATGTGATTTATGCATTGAAATGCACAAAATGCAAGAAATCATATATAGGTATCAGCCAACAACTAAACAACAGGGTCTCCCTACATAAAAGCAACATAAAATTACCAGACAACAGGAAACTTTTTGTATCACAACACATCTATTAATGTAACCAGGGTGAATTTAAAATTATGCCAATATACCAATATAACAAACAGACAATTATTTTTACCTACAAATACAAGAAAACTTTATAAACAAATTTAAACTAGCACTAAATAGATCATAACCCCACACGCAAAATCACACAACATGCACACATAATGACCAAATACATCCATGCGCACACACTCTCATGCGGGTATATGGCAAAAACATTAGACTGCTCACAGGCAAACGCGTAAACCCTACACAACATAGGAAGTGTGTGCGTGTGTATATATATATATATGGATGTATATGTGTATGTATATATATGTATACTAATTCCTTATAATAAATAAGACAGTATGTGTGTATACAGAGGGAGTGCGTACTGGTATATATATACACATACTGACAAAAACAAAATGCCTCACAGGCACACACGCGAACACTACACAACATAGGAAGTGTGTGTATGTTTGTTTGTGTGTATATGTGCATGTATGTGTGTGTGTATGTGTACATATTTGTATAGTAATTCCTTATAATAAGACAGTATATATGTATATATGGAGAGGGAATATACGTAGGCGTACGCATGCTTACAGAAACACAAAAAAATGGAAATAGATCTAAGAACACACATGGGTCATTAAAAGATAAGAATATAGATTACGTTCTCACCTTTTCTCAGTCCAATCTTAATTGTTTCACGCAGAATGCTTTCACTGCCAGTTCAAGAAAGACATTTGGGTCAGGAACTCACAAAAAAGAGAATGTCTAATATTGAGAATATTTAACATCGAAAAACATAATAAAAATTAATTCCTTTTAGTAATATGTGGAAATATCCACTCTTTGCCTGATGAAGGTCACGAGACCGGAAACACGTGTAGCAAATTTATGGAAAATATAGCATGATATATTTTTTAAAAGTCCACATTACAAACAAAAACTTTTATGGTTTTCTCTTCTTGATATATATATATATATATATATATATATATATATATATATATATATATATTAGATAAAAGTTTAATGGTCAGAGTTGAATCAGACCATTAAAAATAGTATTAATAACAATTGACAAATTACAATTTTTAAATTTTGTTATATTTATATATATATATATATATATATATATATATATATATACAATCGCCTGATGAGATGCATTGATACGCATCGAAACACGACTGCAAATGTAGCGATTTTGACATGTTTTCAGTGTAATATCCACAAAAAAATAAAAAATAAGAGTTGAGGTGAAGAGAACTGAAGTCAGACAGACACCCTCCACATACACACAGGTATATATATATATATATATATATATATATATATATATATATATATATATATATATAAAATATATTGTATTATGTAACATTTTTCAATAGGTGGCGCTTGAATACGTGTACGTCTGTTTTTATACATTTTCGATTCTATTTTATATTGTAATATTTCTTTTTATTCTTTTTGTTTGCCTTCATCACAATGCTTTTAAGACTATTTCTAAAGGTAAAATAGAGTTGTTTTCCAAATTGCTTACATTTAACTATTCTAATTAAATCGACCAAATGAAATCTGTCAATGTCTTTTATTTAAAAAAAAAATGATTAAAGGTATATAACGTTCTGATGCGAATGGAATTATTTTTCATTTTAATTAATTTAACCAAACCCGAACGACATTAACTAATTTCTTCTATTTTTGTCTCAGTCGCCCATAATATCCATTAGTGTTTCACTCCACAAACCATAATTATTAATTGGCTGATTTGTAAATGTTTTCCTCAGTAACTATCACTATGTCACACTGGCGGAATGAAAGGCAGTAATGTAAAAATATGAGCTGATACCTCTAGATAGGTTCCGTGTGATTCGCTATGGGAATTAAAGACGGAATTGGGAAATATTTGTTTCATGGCCGCCAACAAAAATGATACTTGCGATTAACAGGCTGAGCTAAGGGGCCATCTGAAATATAATTGTCGAAATATGAACAACTCGGGGAGACAAGGCTTAATCCGTCATCTGAATAGGAAATTGAAATGAGAAATGCACCTGGAAGTTGTGCATGATAACCTGTGGAAGGGAGGTGACTGGTTGGGGTGCACTAGAACAAACCAGACTAAAGGCTGGTGAGTAATATTTGTTATTGAAAATCAATGATTAAAATAAATCGCCTCTTCGCCCACTCACATTAAAATTAGAATTGCCAAACTTACAGACAAAACTTCCCCGTAGGGATGGTCTCATATGGAATACCGAGTGAGGAAAAGAAAATGGGAACGTTTGCCTCAGCCCATTTGGTGCGAAGCATAAATAAGGGAAATAAGGCGATACCCGCAAATAATCCGGACGTTGGCGAATTACCGAAACCCTCTTAGCAGTCAAAACACACGTCAGTTTTGGGCCGGACTCATTATAAGTAGATCGCGTTGGCGAATCAGCCAGAGAGTTTTCAGAGAGTTCGAGAGAGATGCAAAGGGCGGACGAACTGCTGTGGGATCAGGTTGAGATCATAGACAAAGAAGACAGTTGGAAAATTCGTAAACTTAAGGAATCAGCACATATGCTAGGCCACAAAAATCTCCTGAGCCGACCAAGCATAGAAATGAATACTATATGGGAACCAGTAATAAGCAGTACCAGAGAAACGCGATAATAACGAAAAAAAACAAAACAAAAAAAACGCGATAATAACGAAAAAAAAATGTAATATGAGCTCTGGTAAAAAAACATGCAATGATAACAGCAAAAAGTGCAATATGAGCACTGATAAAAAAGGTTGACACGTGGCACAGTGGATAAAGGCGTTGGTTAGATCCAGTAACAGGACCCAAAGAAGGTAAGTTCAATACCTGCTTAAGGCAGTGGAGAACTTTCAGAGGGAAATTAACAGGAGATAACTGATAAATGACATCCATTAAACATAGAGCGTGGAATTAGAACAGTCTAAAGGGTTCAGTTTGACATTCCAACTACCTGAAGATGGCCGGAGTGTACAACGGTCGAAACGTTGTAATAGATTTTTATTTATTTGATAATACAGTTTCGCCGTGACTCGAACCAGCGCCGATCTTCACTACCCTGAGATCAAAAAACACAACATAAGCAGAAAGCAACGACGGTACTGACAGAGTAGGGTTAACCCCAGTTTCACCCGGGATCGACCGGGGTTTGCGTGTTATAACTGGCTGCTGGTGACCCAGATCAACACGGGGTAGCCGTGACTATATCGGATTTATTTAACATGCTATTTTTCAATTGATTTCACAAGTTTACTGCTAGACTGGCAACTAGGTCTCATCTTTTTGTTGTTAAAGTACCAAGACGTAAACATAAGTTCTATTCTAACAATTTCTTTTCTCGCACTTCTCACCTGTGACACTCTCTTCTGGTTACTTGCATCCATATCAGATACGATCTTCCAAAATGTAAATGCAACGTCAATCGCACTCTTCTGTCTTCCTGGTATGTATTCTTTTTTTTTTCCTTTCACCTCAATAAAGTATTTTCACTCACTTTCACACATAATGACTCCTGGCGTCTTAGTGATATTATCATCTTGCTTTTCGGGGGAATAACTTTTTTTTAAATTAAGTACTTGAAGTCACAACTTCTACGAACAACCGCTGTATTCAGCTAACTAGAACTGGTTGATCCATACTGTGGTACTTGACTGCGTCGCGTACCACCCGCCATCGCTGCATATCAATTCAATGCATCGGACTGTTGATGATTGCCTGTCTTTCCAAAATGGAGACTTCCTTCAGGTTTTCACTCATCCAAGTTTGTTACTCTAAGGTTTTATTTGCCTCGTACCCATTGATTCCCGCCAGCATAGCTCTCTGGGTCATATTTGTCTTCCAGGTGCATTTTAGGTATTTACCAGTGAATGGCTGCACAATTCTACCAGTACAAAAACGTATCTCTGTTCTACATACTTTATCAATACCCAAACACAACATATCGTTATTTACATTATTTGTATTCGGACTATTGTCTTCATCTTTGTTGTTATCACATTTCAGTTGCTATGCAATCCGGCCTTCCTCAAGTGTATATTTGTTGGATAACCTACAGGGAATTCTGGACAGAACACTTTATTTAATCTACGGGGTTAGATGTTCTATTTGCATTGCCCATATCTAGGGATATCTCGTCTAGTTCTTAATTTTAGTCCTGCTCACTTATTGCTCGTCCTGTTTCTACTGAGTCCAAGTGCACACTGCCCGGTCCAGGGAATGAACTGAACCCTTTAATTTATCTACGGAGGTAGACTGTTCTCAATCCAATGTCAATGTCTAGGGATATCTCATGTAGTTCTTATTTCTAGTACTGTTCAGTTACTGCTTGCCCTGTTTCCACAGAGTTCAAGTACACACTGCCCAACCCAGGGATAGAAACTGAGGCCTTTATTTAATCTACGGGGTTAGACTTCTATTTCCACTGCCCATATCTAGGGATACCTCGTCTAGTTCTTATTTTTGGTACTTTTCAGTTATTGCTTGCACTGTTTCCACTGAATCCATGTACACACTGTCCTGTCCAAGGATTAAACTGAATCCTTTATTTAATGTACGGGATTAGACTGTTCTCGTTCCACGGCCCACGTCTAAGAATATCTCGTCTAGTCTTTATTTTTATTTAGTACCGCTCACTTATTGGTTCTCTGTTTCCCCTGAGTGTAATTACACACTGTTCGACCCAGGGATTGAACACACATTCACTATGTCACCAAATCCAGAAACCAACACTTTTATCCACTAGGTCATTGTTATAAAAACAACAAATATGAGGATAATAATCCGTATATATATAGCGTAAATAATAATAACAACTCATTCTAGAAATTCAAACAAAAACATATCTTTTCTCATATATTTGCCCTTTCAAAAATAAATTCTGATATTTGGCCATTGGCATGTGATTATATTGTGTCTCCCTTGCAACAGAATAATGCCTGCCTACATTATGTCCGTACTACTCAACACACCCTACTGAATGTTCGATTTCCCTGGTGTGCGCCATCATGAACGTTTGGTCATTGAAATATTGTTTTACTGCTGATATCACATTCAAATGATCCGAAAATATCCACTCTTTCAAATTGTTTTTAAAAGTTTTAAAACAAGAAATAGTCCACCGGTGTAAATTCTGGTGAGTAGTAGTGTTTTGGTGTATTCTATGCACTGAAAATATTCATGATCTTGAAAAAAAAGTGCAAAAGGTCGAACATTTTTTTTTGGTAGGTCCTTCCGCTATTCTTCCAAACCTTCTTTTAATCAGCAGATCAAATTAAAGTTGTTGTCTGTGTTGGCTCTTCTGGAGATTGTCATCACAATACTTTATCTCCACCAATGTCCCAAACCTGTGGCCATAATCTTTCCTACTGATTGTCCGGTCTTGAATTTATTTGGCTACTACTGAACCCGATTTCTACCTCGGTTTTTTAGTCTCTGGGATTAGTGGGGTACGTTATTTAGATGACAATATTTTCCGTCTCACTTGACTGAAATTTTCTGCATACCCAACAATCAGGACTTAAATACAACGTGTTTCCTGAATATCTCCAGCAATCCGAGTTCCCGGGGTATCTCTAGTGTACCGGTGAGATTCGGCAATTTGATAATCTAAGGTCATGAACATGATCAATAATTTTGAGAGTTCAAGACCTTCCAGGCCGTACTGCATTTTGCATCTTGCGTCTCTGGAGTTTTTTTTTCTGTATGAAAAGAATTTCATGAGAGCAATTGAAAATTAAGCACATTCTGTTAACTTGGTTCAGAGACGGATCTGAATTAGTTTCAAAAGATTCTTTAAATTGGCATTTTACAATATAAAAGAACATTCTTTCCAGTTGCGATGATAAAATAACAACAGGTGTTTGAGAAATTGGTTGAACTGAGAACTTTTCAACAGCCTCATATTTTATGAGCTGAGATGTGAGAAAGAAAAGCAGCATAAATAATCATCTATGCAAAAATTTCTTTCGTTGCATTTCTCGCTTGTGGAACACTCTTCCAACTCTATGCTTTCCAGCCAACACTGATCTTCACAAATTTAAATGCAATGTCAATCATTATCTGCTGTCTTCCTGATTACTCTTCTATAGTTCTCGCTCCTGAGTAATGATTCTGCTTTCCGTCGAAACGTCGTGAATATACAAATAAAGATAAGGACAACAGTCCGAACAATGTAAATAGTGTAAATAGTTAATGTACTTTATCTCAGAAATATAGAGGGATCCTGAAAAAGGTCGGGGTGTACAACGGTCGAAACGTCGTGAATATGGCAATAAAGATAAGGACAACAATCCGAACAGTGTAAATAGTGTAAATAGTTACGATATCTTATATCAGAAATATAGAGAGATCCTGAAGAAGGTCGGGGCATACAACGGTCGAAACGTCGTGAATATGCCAATAAAGATAAGGACAACAGTCCGAACAATGTAAATAGTTATAATATCTGATATCAGAAATATAGAGAGAGCCTGAAGAAGGCCGCAGCGTACAACGGTCGAAACGTGGTGAATATGGCAATAAAGTTAAGAACAACAGTCTGGATAATGTAAATAGTGTAAATAGTTACAATATCTTATATCAGAAATACGAAGAGATCCTGAAGAAGGCCAGCGAGTATAACGGTCCAAACGTCGTGAATATGCCAACAAAGATAAGGACAACAGTCTGAACAATGTTAATAGTGTAAATAGTTAAAATACTTTGTCAGAAATATAGAGAGATCCTGAAGAAGGCCGGGGCGTACAACGACCGAAACGTCGTGAATATGGCAATAAAGATAAGGACAACAGTCCGAACAATGTAAATAGTGTAAATAGTTACGATACCTTATCTCAGAAATATAGGCAGTAGCCATCTACTTTGAGTGGCTTTTGAGCATTTGAGATTTCTAATGAAAATATATTTTCTCGAATTATGTAAATACTACAAATAATATTATGGAAGGCCAGAAAAAACGTAGGCCGAAACGTTTTGATAAAAACTCAAAAGAACACACAATCGTCCAACCCAATATATGGTGTCTATTCGATAATTCAAAATATACAGATAAATGCGTTGGTTATGTCTTGTAACTAAGAAAAGATGAGTCATTCCAGTTCAATACCATTTATCAAATCATGGTAATACAAAACCTTGATTGTTGAGTAAAAAGAAATAATTGTTAAACATTAGGATTTATTAAGGCATTTGGAATTAGCGGAATCTACCCCGGTGGACGAAATAAATGGTTCGGTTCGAAATCACCTGAAGAAGGCCAGAACGTACAATGACCGAAACGTGTTGATTATGGCAATGAAGATGAGAACAGCAGCCCGAATGATTTAAATAAGATATTTTTTTAGTTTCAGCCATGTAGCAGATAAGTGTAGTAGGGTTTTTTTTATTTTATAGAAGTAAATCTTTATTAAATCTGGTGTTATTACCGAATTAAACGTCTGTACCTTGAGAACTTGATAAGAACAGTTTTCATTATTGTTTCTACTATTTTTTATTTATGTCCAGTAATATAAACAAGATGTAATGCACGGTGGTGTAATGGATAGCGGTTCGGGCTGAGGAATCGGAGAGCCGAGTTCGAATTCCGTTGGAAACCAATAAAATTCAATTTTCTAATAGTTTTGGGAAAGGTATGAATCCTATCTCCCCAGCTATGGATAAATAGCGGGTTCATTCACTCGTGTGGTCAATTTTAATTTTTAAAGATGAGAATTCCAATAATACAATTAATTTGATATCTCATTATCAGAGATCCAATCACCTGAAGAAGTCCTGAGCTTACAACTGCCGAAACGTTGTGAATATAGCAATCAAGATGATGATGACAATCGAAATTATGAAAATAATACAACTGTATCTTATAAACGTGTAGAAAATAGTGAACGATAATTTTCGATGCGCATTAATTTTTATTCCGCTCTGACTTGAAGAATTGTTCATTATTGGTCCATCATTTTCATATTTCCGTTGTTTGTTCTATCACCATTTTTGTGGATACCTAGAGGCGAATGGAACCTTTTCCAAAACTGCAAGCTTGACCAGCCTGAAGCCAAAACCATTTTTTCAACAGTATTTTTAATGTAAGACACCCTATTATGCATCACTGGACAAACAGGGACTCTTGACCTGATACACAATGCAACAGACTATAAATGTCGTGAGCAGAACAGTTGATGAAACGCCATAGCAGTTGAAACGGGTTAAATGCCAAGAGAAAAAATCACCATGCCTCAAAATAGACTTACGAAACGCCCCCCTCCAAAAAATTAACTTCGAATAAATATCATATCTTCAACTATATACGATGTGTGTGTAAAAATTCACAGTGCTCTAATAATTTTTACTTTGAGTACACAGCTGAAAAAAAGTTTATTTTTTACTGAGAATTTATCTTCTTTCATTGCTCTGAGTACCTTTTGACTCTTTAATATACATCTTTGTTTCTAATATCCATACATAAAAAAAAAATCATTAAGTAGATTGTTCGATGGTTTCCCCAGACTCTCTTTACCTTTAATATGTCTTATGCGTGTCAAATTCTCCAAGCCTTTCTTCTGCATTATAAGAAATTTCAACAGTATCTTTTTTATACCAATTTCACGTGTTCTTTTTGTCCGCATTTTACTTAAAACTTCCTCGTTTCTCTTGTGTACCGTTCATGTTATTCTGAGTTTCTTTCGGTAGAACTACATCTTTGTTGCCTCAAGTCTCCTCTTCATCTGTGAAAAATTGATTAGCATTCAGTTGTATCCAGAATGATCGATATCAGATAACATGTGATCACGCTTGTTTGTTTCTAACGATATTTTCCTGTTCCTTAATACATTGCTTAACTTTTGGAAGGCATCTTTATCATTTTTATAATTTCTTATTTCTTACTCTGTTTGCAACTTCCGTGAAACATAGAAAAGTCAAAATATGAATGCATATATAAAGTCAAATATATATATATATATATATATATATATATATATATATATATATATATATAATATTGGTGTGTGTGTGTGTGTGTTTCAAATATTATATAAAGCCAAAAGAAAAAAAACCTGGTTGATTTTCTCGAACATAACGTTTTTATGAGAGACTTTGTAATTGTAAATTTATGAATAAATAGATCATGCATAAATAAAATTAACTGTTCACTTATCTTGTCTCTACAAAATTTTGCAACCAAATCAGCAAAGTAGTGAAATTCTGGCAAAAAACAGAATAAAAAAGGTGAATTAACATTTAATTTTATTATATAAATAAATATACGTATATATATAATTATATATTTTTTGAACAATAAAAATATATTAAAAAATATAATATAAAAAGAAATAATAAACAAAAAATAAAAATAAATAAATAAATAAATAATAAAAAAAAAATTAAAAAAAGAACCATTGCTTTGGGGGATGAAAGAAAGAAAAAAAATAATTATGAGATTTATTTTTGAAAGCGATTCTAAAACACACACGAATATTAATGTATATATATATATATATATATATATATAGAGTAAATATATATATATATATATATATATATATATATATATATATATATATATATAATGAGTCAGAAAATGTTTTTTGTATATATATATATATATGTTTGTTCATATTTTTATTATAACATTATATAAAAAATATATATAATTATATATATATTATAATTATATAAATAAATATATATATATATATATAATTAATATTTTTTTTGAACAATAAAAGATATTAAAAATAAAATTTTTATTTTTAATCCAAATATATATATATATATATATATATATATATATATATATATATATATATATATAATTTGTGTGTGTGTACTGTTTGTGTGTGTGTGTGCTCAAATATTTTTATTAGAAGCGATTATAAAATTTTTCAAATATCTATTTTTCCTTCTTTCAAATGATTCGATATTGATGATTGTACTAGTTTCAGGCGATGGTGGGTATTTGGTGACAAAATGATGGAAAAAAGAAAAAAGCCAAAAAACAAATGCTTACCTCTTTTACACACACACACACACACACACATTTTTATATATATATATATATATATTTCGATCCTATCTAGAGTCAACTGGACGTTTTTGCATGATGAAAATACAGCGAAACAGTCTGTTTCTTGAATAACAATATATATGATAATTTGAAAATTTTTCGATTTGAGCTTATCTGGAGAGAAAGTTTGAGTTTGTAAAATCTTGACCAATTACCATGTGGCACCATTTAAAAAGGCAAAAAAAAAGAAAAGAAAGGAAAGAAGGAAAAGACCAAAGCGTGGATGATAAGCAGAACACCACAATTAAAGAGACAATGGATAAAGGATATTTTGATAAATAACAAAATGGAAAAGTGTCATTACAATGACAAAAAATTTCTGAGTGGATAAAGGAATCAGGTGTGTTCTGACGACGGGCTGTGTTATTAAGGATAGATAAACAAACCGCTTAATCTTGGAAGGCATCTGATTAGCAAACCACAGACCGACTAGCCAAAAGAAAAATCCAATTGAAAATGTTATTTTGATAATTGACAAAAAACAGGTGAAAAACAGGGCTTTGGATAGATATGAAAAATTAATTGTGTGAAAAAAAGCCGCACACGAGGTGGAACTGACCGATTTCTTTCGACGGAACATCTTTTAGCCTGCGATAATAAAATTATGTTATCAGAAATGTGTACCGAAAAAAATGAATGGGAACCTAGAAATGTTTTTTTTTTCGAGGCGACGGTCTGGCCGTGTTAAAAAGACCACCCATTCTGATAATTAGCGATAAGATGACTGACGAAAACCAGGTGAGAACAAGAGTTATGACCACCATCGATCGTATTGTTCTGTTTGCGGCTAGAGAAAATGATAACTGCGATTAAAGGAAAGAAAAGAAAAAAAAAAAGATAATTTTTTTTTGTTAAGCAAGATATTTTTTTTTCCTGAAACAAAGCCGGTCTGGATCGTCCACGCCCGACTAAGACATCATTGGTCGAGTGGTGATCACGTGACGCACGGAGGAGGCTGTCGCCGCCCATTTAGAGGATGGGTATGAGAAGGTTGCTACGAAGAAGTGGGGAGGACAGTTCACGCCCCCTCTGAATATATGGTGAGAAGGTGGGAGTAAGAAAGACTCCCAAAAATGGAAAAAAAGTGGAAAATTCCTAACCAGAAAAAAAAGAGGTGGATATGTATTTAGAATTATCGAGGAACCCCGACGCCGACAAACCCACCCCGGTTTTGGTCGGCGTCCATATAAGCAAAGTCGCAGCGAGCAGAAATCAGTTGAGTTCAGTTTCAGTTCCAGTTCCAGAGAGTTCAGTTGAGTTCGCAGTGAAGTTGGTTCCGCCTCGCAGATAGCTGACTTGAAAGATTCACGCAAATTCCGAACTCCTCTTCAATCCAAGAACAATTATTTTGAAGAGCGACTTAGATCCAGACCACCAAAATAAGTTTTTTTTTTTCGACTTTCGTCCGAAGACACACCAAAAACCAATTTCTTAAAGAACAAACAACTTGAAGCGTTAAAACTCGCCTAACAAAAACAACGTGTCACAATCCATAGAACGGGTCGGGAGATAGACGCAGTCCTATGTATCCAACAACTAGACATAAAGTTTGTTATTTTTTTTGATACTTTGAACTTTTTGAGTTATCATTTTATTTTCTTTTATGCATATTTGTGCGGTATCACCCCCGTTTGAACCCGATTTGCATTACGGCCCCAACTACTGATTGATCTCGTCTGCCTAAGATCAATTCACAACGTGGGTAGGCAGACTGGAGATCAATGCAGTTACTTTGGTAACCAGGCGTTGGAAGCGAGTTGGGAACGACGAGGCTGATATCAAATCTAACCAGATTCCCATCCGAATCACCAAAAGGTTAGAACGTCACATTTGGGTGCCGCGACCGATACCAAGCCAGTTGGTCGTCACAGGACGAGACAACACGACTGACGCGACAGGCGGACGTCACGTTTGGAGCAGCGACACCCGAACGGAGCAGCGAGGAGCGAACGAAAAATAATTGCGGGAAAAGGGACGTCACAATTGGTGCTGTTGTTTCAAGGACGTCACAACTGGTGTAGAAAAATAGAACAATACAGTTAACGCTTCGACAAATCTAAACAAACGAAATAAAAGCATCTCAAAATAAGAAATGACAAAATTTAATACGTTGCTTTAAAATATGGGTAACTGTTGATTCTATGAATAAAAATATATATATATTTAAATATATATATAAGGCAATATAACGTCTATAAAAATTAAATGACTATTGTTAATAGAAACAGTTCTGATGAATGAAATAATTATAAAAAAAATAATATAAAAATGTAAATTGGAATAGAGGAAAATTTGAGAAATTTATAGCAAAAAAATAGGATTATTTAGTCTAAAATTTAAAAACATTACTTTGAAAAAATATTGAGCCCAATATAATTATTTTCAAAAATAAATAAAATATATATATTAAAGAATTAATCAAATCTAAATTTCTAAATTTAATGTTATATATATATATATATATATTTTTCATGAAAGTATACATACATATTATATATATATATATATATATATATATATATATATATATATATATATATATATTTAATGACCTTTCTAAGAAATCAAATTGACTTCAATATATAACAATTTTAGACGATAAAAATTAATATATCTGCATTTTACTAAAACTCGATTTGAGCTATTTTCAAAATTTTTTCAAAAATATTTTCTTTTTTTTCAAATGATCAAAAAACAATAAATCAAATGAATTACCTAAATGTCAATCTTTGGAACATTGAAAGTCATAAATATTTTTTTTTTCAAGTCATTGATGACTGATTTTAATTCTTGATTGTGCATTATTCTTGAATGGCAACTAGAATGATATTCTAATCTCTTCACATAACCTCTTCAATTTTTTTAAATGGATTTGTCAAATGCCAATAATTTTTTTTCTGTTTAATTTATACCTAATATTAAAAAATTGTTTAAACTTACAAATTTTGGTTGACCAAATTGAAAAAAAATTATTTTTTTTTGGTATGAAAAATCAAAAACTAAAAAAATATAAATTTCAGAAAATTCTGTTTAGGAATTTTATGAATGTTTTGAACCAATCTTAAATTTTTCAAAAATTTCCGGCAAAAAAGGTTTTAAATTTAAAAGGAGATTTGATTTGTAAATGGAAATCTTTTTTCACAAAGACATCTAAATTTTTTGTTTGCCGTCCATTATTTAATGAAATTTCATAATTAATGAAAACAATACAATTTTAAAAAATATTTAATAAAAAATAATTTGTAGTTGAATTAAATTGAATTATTTTTTTCTATAAATTGAAAAAATAACTTTAATGTTAATGGAATCGATAAAAAATGACTTTCATGAACTAATTCAATTAGAATTTTCCTCCATGCAGAAAAAAATTTGTAAAGATTGTACTAATCTTTTGTTTTCAGGTGAATTAACAGATTATATATCAGATGAAAAATTTATTTTTATATCCAGTAAAATGATTTTATGAACATAAAATAATAAACCTTGATATGGATTTGGTTTTTTTAAAACAATTTCAGTCGACAAAATATAGGAAATTTTAAAAATAAAAAAAATTTAAAATTTGTATAAAGTTGAGTAAATTTAAGCTTATAAAATCAACAAAGATCATTTTAGATGCATTAACTTTATATATAGAATAGAAAATTCATAAAAAGGTTTAAAAAAATGAGATGGGTTATTTTTCCTCCATTAATTCGAAAATGGAAATTTAACGCCAGGTTTTATATTGAAAAAAATAAAGCATATTAAAAGAATTTTTAAAAACAAGGAATCCATAATTTGTTTGTTTATTTTGATGATTATCAAATACATATCAGAACATTGACCATCAGATATATTCAAATTGAATACCGAAAATGAATAAAATGATGACATTCTTCAAATGTTTCAGAAATAAACATAAAAATTCTTCAATATTCTTATTCTTATTCCGTTTACATAATGTAGGCCTTAGAAATGTTTAATAAATTTTTAAATTTCTTTTTTTTTTGCTCAATTTTAAATGATGCAATCTGAGATGGGCAAAATCATTTCGATAATGTCAAAAAAGCAAGCAAAATTTTCGTATATTTCATATTAGATGGCGTCGAAATTATTTTACGTTTCTATTGAGGATAATTCGCCAAAATTTTTTTTCCGCTGATAGAAACTTTTTTGATGCAGTATATGGTAGATCGCATAATTTTTTTAGATTTTTTTTCTTGTAAGATGTTGCATTATAACCATACCCAAAATATTGAAAGGAATAAATTCTGATCTTCAAATTTGAACGAACAAAATATTTTCTTATTTATATTTTATTATATAATTCCATCCATGTTTAATCGAATAGATTTTAATTTTATATCGATTTCAAAAAAGATTTTAATTTGTTATTTGATATAACTAATATATATATATTTATGGGTATATTGATAAATATAATTTCATATATGAAATGATTTATATATATATCTATATATATATATATATATATATTCAGGAAGAGAGTATGGTTTTATTTAAAAATTTTTGCCAAATTACTAATCAATTAAAAAGTTAATGATAAATTAAAAATAAAAAGATATGAGAAATATAACATATCATATATATTTATAAAAGGGCCATTCAATAAATTAAAACAAAATTTGACAAAAAGTAAATCAACTCCAGGTAAAATTTAATATAAACATATATAAATATTAACGAATATTTAATTTGTTGTGAAGGACCTACTTTTTTGGACCTAAAACAAATCATCCCCCATTAAGTCATTCATACACTAAATTTTATTTTTATTTTTTTTATTTTTTCTTTTTCTTTTTTGAATTTTAGGTAAACATTAGATCGAAATTCAATTATTCAATGTAAAAAATTATAACCAAAAATCCTTTAGTATTTTAAAAATTTTTATATATATATATATATATATATATATATATATATATATATATATCATATATATATATATTGTCATCCACAGACAGAGTGTTTAGCTCATATCACAGCTCATCATCACTGAAAATTCCGTCCGATTAAATTGATAAGACAAAAACAGGAATCAAAATATGAATTATGTTTTAAATTTTTTTGAAATAACGTATTTATTTTTTAGATAAACACACAGTGACTGAATTGTTTAATTATTTTACCGATGTAGTCTTGCATTATTAGCCGTAATAGTAAAATTTTACAAAAAAAAATTCAAAATAAACATAGCTCAACTGAAATGAAAAATTTATTTTGAGCATATATATTCATATATATATATATACTGTTTATATATAAGGAGACCATGGTTTTCTTAATATTTTTGCCTCCAAGGATTGAAAGCCGAATGAAATGGCGTCAAATCAGAAATTTTCTAATTTCAAAAGGCAGGGATGAAATTATTTTTTAAGCGATGTTATATTCATTCTTTTTTAAATGCTAAATATAGAAAAAACTTAAATAATTTTGTAAAAAAAAAATAAAATTATATCACAATGTTATCATTATTAATATGGTTCAAAGATGTTTTTTTATTAAAATATAAATTACGTAACGGTCAGTTATACACAATATTTTGATAAATTGCATTGTACATAAAACGTTTCATACATTTATCGGTGAGTTAGAATTTTGTTTATTTATTAATATGTAGAAATCGTAATATAAAAATTAAACTGAGTTTGATTTCATTCACCAACACATAATATATAAATATATTATTTTTATATATTCAATAAAAAATCTTACAATATTTTAAAATCATCAATTCCAATATGTCTTGTAACCATTTTATAATGACAACTCAAAATAATTGTTCACCTCCATCTTCTGATCTAATTTGATTTTATAAAAATGATTGACATTTAATTGGTTGATCGAAACATATAACAATTATGTTTTAAATAATTGACTTTATTAAATTTCAAAAAGTAATTTTCTAAAAAAAGGTCTTTTTTGAAAATTTTTAATGAAAAAATCATTTTATATATTATTTATGATTTAAAAAAAATGAAGAAGTACAATCATAGTAAATTTAAAACAAAAAAATTTTTTGTATAATTCTTTTATCAATACAAATATTTTTATTATAATATAATATAAAATAAAAACAACACACACATACACACATATATATATATATATATATATATATATACATTTTTTATGTGTTTTAAAATTTTAATTTTTATATCTTTTATTTAAAAAAAATATAATTATATATATACATATATTTATTTATATAATTATAATATATATATAATTATATATATTTTATTACAAAAATGAACACACACAATACTTATATATATATATATTTTTCCAACAGATAGACATTAGTAGTTACTTTTTATATATATATATATATATATATATATAATAATCGTATACATATATATATATATATATATATATTCATTTGTGTTTTAGAATTAAATTAAAAACAAAAAACCAACTCTAATTATTTTTTCTTCATTTCTTTCATCCCCTGAGCAATGGTTCTTTTTTTCTTTTTTTTTATTATTATTTATTTATTTTTTTATTTTTATTTTTTGTTTATTATTTCTTTTTATATTATATATTTTCTGAATTTAGAAGCTTTTTTTTCTAAATTCCGTTTTTTTCTTATACAGGGATAACAATTTTAAACAATTTCAACTTGTACTTTCTTTGGATTTCTTCCTTCATGTTTTCCTCTGCCAATAAATAAAAAAGGGGGTGGTGGAAAGAAAAGAGGAAACTAAAGTGTTAGAAAAATACTTTAAACCATTTAATCAATAAAAGCAAAAAAGCCTATCTTTCTACAATAAAAATGAAAAATGTGAAGAGCAGATTTAAACCTTGTGGCATATCTTTCATCTAAATCAACACAGACTCACACGAGAAGCTTAAAAAAAAAAGAAAAAGATTTAACAAGGAAGGCTATGTATTTATTTACTTGTATATTCAATCATTTGCTTTATTTGTGCCTTAATCTCTTTTATTGCCAGTTTTTATCCATAAAGACAATTTAAGTTATCAAACTAGATTTTTCACATTTATTATGTTTTTAAACACGTTTGAATATGTGTGGATACAAATCTGCGCATGTATAAAACATATGAATTTCATTTGCCCAAAATGGCTCACTTCAGAAACAGAAGGATAAAATATAGACATATACTTAAACTGAGACAATCACCACCTTCTTTATAAATACTACCAAAAATTCATGAAGGTGCTCCATTAAAAAGAGTAAAAGACCGCTATGTTTTTTTTTAATCTACAGAGATTTTCTTACCTTGATTTTTGTCATTTTCATTCTTTCTTTCTCTTTCTTTCTCTCTCTCTTTCTTTCTTTCTTTCTTTTTTTTCAAAAAAAAATCTTTCTTTTATCTTTTTGAAGAGATTTTTTTTTCTTTCTTAAATTTCTTTCTTTCTTTCTTTCTTTCTTTTCTTTCTCTCTTTCTTGAAAAAAGCAAATTTCTTTTCTTATAGTTTTTCTTTTTTCTGAATTTTTTAAGATCTCTTTCAAAAAATCTAATATCTCTTTCTTTCTTTTTTTTTTCTTTCTTTCTTATATTTCTTTCTTTCTTTCTTTCTTTCTTTCTTTCTTTCTTTTCCTCATTCAAAATTTTCTCTCTTGGGATCAATTTTTCATTTTTTTTTCGCTTCAGTTTCTTTTCTACCTTTTTTCAAAAGAAAATTCAAGTAGACTCAAAAATTCATTGTTTTTATTTAAAATTTAATCAAATAGATATCTGTCTGTATATATAAAATATATAAAATTTCAACAATTTTTCATACATTCACATACTATTAACATATATATATATATATATAAGAGAGGGAGTAAATATGGATCAATAAATCTATTTTCAAAAGACATTCATAAAATCTTAAAAACATTTTCACTTCTATTTTTTGATTTATGTAAAAAAAATAATTTTTTCAATATGATAAAAACATAAATATATATATATATATATATATATATATATATATATATATATATATATATTTTGTTATATATATATATATATATATATATATTTTTAATCTTATTTCAACCCCAAACAAGGTACTTAATGTTATTATTTTAAAAAGTCTAACATACAATCTAAAAAAATCAATGAAAGATCTTCATAATTTTTCAAAAATCCAATAAAATGAAAAAAAAAAATATTTGTATTAAACCCTATCTATTTCGGATGAATTAAATTGTAAATGTATATTATTTTAAAAATTTATAATTAAAAAATTTGGTTTAAATTTTAGTAAATTGATTTCAAATGTTTCATTTGACAGCAAGCAGCTTTATCCATATTTATTTATATATATATATATATATATAAATATATTTTATATTTATATATTTATGTACAAAAACAATCAAACAAACAGGCAGACATTTGGTACTGTCTTACGGTTATGAAATCTTAAATAATATAAAAGGAAAAATTTTTATTTGATTTATTCCCAATCATTATGCGTAGAATATCGAAATGTTTAAACATTTAAGAATTTTTTCTTTCATTCTAAAAAGACAAAAAATTTTAACATTTTATTATAGTTTTCTTTTATATTTAAATTTGTCTCATCATCTTCAATTTTGTTTCAGCTACTGCTTTCTGTATCACACACAGTGATCATGAAGACACACACATTAACATTAATGCCTTTATTTCACCCCACCCCAAATTAGTCATTGAAGTCATTTGATATAAATACACAAAATGATTTCAAAGTTGTCATTATTTTTCATTATTAATATATATATATATATATATATATATATATATATATATATTATATGTTATTTTTTCATTTTTCAAAATTTTAAAATGTCTTTTGAATTTGAGGACAAATGGAACAGTGGATAAAAAGTTCATGAGTTATTGTTTATTTCTTAGCATTCTTTTCATTTTAATTTCAAACCCATTGCCGTTGGCAAACGTCGGAAGATTAATCTTTGGAAACAAAATTAAAATACAAATGGGATTCTGAATTTCAGCTATATGTAATTTATCTATATATTCTCTGTAATAAATACATTGAGCATTTTGGATCAGTTTTAATATTTTAATATTTTTAAGGATTCATTTGGATTATTTCAAAAATGATTTTTTTTCACACACACACACACACACACACACACACACAACATATATATATATAATTAATTTCAATATTTTTGAATTCATTTTCAAGGCGACAGGCTGGTTCATTCTGGACGAACTAATCGTCAGCCAGTCTTGGACGACCGCGTCCATGATTTGAAAAATAAATATTTATAATTTTCTATCTCTGACAAATACTTTATCCATAAATATAGCACACCTTAAAACTACATTTCTTCATATATATATATATATATATATATATATATATATATATATATATATATAAAAATGCATTTCAATATATATATATATATATATATATATATATTAAATATTTCATTAAATAATATAGTTTTTTGAATATTTAAAAAATATAAATTCTTTCAAAATCGTCTGATAACAGAGATTATTCGGACTATTGTTTTTATTCTTTGTCATATCATATTTATCATAACGTTTCGACCATTTTTTTCACAGCTTGGAAATGAACATCGGATTTACAGAGGAACAAAACATCATCATACTACCGTCTGACAAAGGCAATAAACTGTAGTGATGGACAAATCAGGTTATACAATAAATCGAGAAGACCTCATTAGCAATGGTAGCTATATAGCAAAAAAAAAAGGGATCCTATTTTTTATGAAAACGGAATAAAACTGTCACAGATTATAATCAAGAACAAGGATCACTTTTCACCTAAGACGTATAGGCAGTTATCGCAGCGTTACACCAGCTACCTCCTCATATACGGTCTCCCTAAGATTCACAAAGACGGTATTCACCTCAGGCCAATTGTTAGTTGCCAAGGCTCTGTGTTACCACCCTCTGAGTGACTTCCTTGTAGATATAATTAACCCATTGATCTGGAAAGTCTCCTTCATATGTCCGAAACTACGCCCACTTCGTGGAAATAATCAAAGATGCTCCCATCACATCCAACCAGATGGTGAGCTTGAAATGAGTTTGTTATATAAAGGTAACCAAGGAGGAGGCACTCTCAGTAGTCAGAGACAGATTTCTGCCTCATCCCTAGAAGAACGGACCAGTATTCCAATAGATAATCCGATATAGATGTTGACTTTGTGCACACAAACAACACACTTCGGAATGGGATCACATATATATCAACAGGATGAGGGCTTAGCAATGGGCTCGCCATTATCACCAGCAACGACGAATATATACATGGAATACAGAATCTATATTAGAATCTATATCTCTAAAGCCAACTATATGGTTAAGGTACGTAGATGACACCTTCACGCTCTGGCCACACCAGGAAGATGTTCAGGTTCTCCTGGACCATGTGAACTCAATAAGACCTTCGATACAGTTCACAATGGAGAAAGAGAATAACAACACATTCCCATTCCTGAATGTTCTAATATCTCGAACAGAGCGTGGGTTCAAGACATCCGTATACCGTAAACCAACATTCCCCGGACAGTGCCTCAATTTCAAATCTCACCATCCATACAGCGTAAAGAAAGGGATCTTCCGCTGCTTACAACACCGAGCAAAAGTCATAAGTGTCGACCCAGGGACATTAGATAAAGAATTGGTCAGTATAAGTAGTACCCTACAACGTAACAACTACCCTGGATACATGGCAGCATCCCCCCAAAACTGGGATAGGCGGGTACATGAGGAGGAGGAGAAGGACAACAACACGTAGAAAACAGTCTGCCTGCCTTATGTGAAGGGGTTATCAGAGAAAATACAAAGGATCTGCGGTCCATTTAACATCAGGACAACCTTCAAAAGCTTGACGACACTTCGCAGATATCTCTCCTGAGTAAGACCCCCCTCCCCCATAGAGGAGAACAGAGGGAGGACACAGCATGTCTGTGGGATAGCGATTGTAAACTAGATGCCAGATCAGGACCTATCATCTTGCATATTCGTCTCTGGATTTTGTCAAGGACCTCGAGACGTACAGCGGGTTTACCAGGCCATATATGACAGAAATATTCCATGCAAGGACAGATGGTTGATTTATAGATTTGAAGGATTGACTCAGACAAGAAAAACTTTCTGGCACGACACAGAACCAACTTTCCTTGCAGTAGATGAAGCAATTGATTCAATCTATTTATTCGATCTCATGTCAGTGGACAGTGCGAGACCAAACAGGCAAACGAGTCGCTCTCGAGGAGTTGTGAATCAGCCATTCTGATGGGAGGCAGGGAGGTTTCTCTGTGGTGAGTAAAGCACGTTGCTTGTCGGAGAGCAGTTTATGTGAAGTAAGGTGCTTAACCACTTCGGCGTTGATTAAGGCTTCAAAGACTTTACCGAAGAGTGGTAGGAGACAGATAAGAAGTTAGATTGTTCTGAAAGGTCACCAAGGATTTTTAAAGACAAGCACAACAGATGAGGACTTTCAACAGGCTGGAAAGCAAGATAGTGAGGCAGTAGTTGTAAAGTTTAGAGATGACAGGAGCCAAATCAGCGGCACATTTCTTCAGAACAATGGTCGGTATCCCGTCCCCACCACTAGCCTTATGGGAGTCTAATTTAGAGATGATGCCCAGTACCATCCCTGGGGTTATGTGCATCTCACTCAGTAGAGCCTCAGTTCTAGGTGGAAAGTCTGATGTGGGTACACCAGATGAGTCTAGCGTTGAATTAGTTGAGAACTTACGAGCAAAACTTTCAGCCTTATCAGCGTAAGAGATCAGGGCCTCAAATTAGTTGAATAAAGAGGGTATTGAGGGTTTTCTGTTGCTTAGCACGCTTTTGCAGAGCCGCCAATAATCTTTTGAATCAAACGTGCGAGACGCAATACGTTGTTCCATTCTTTCGGCAAAGAGTAACTTTGCTTCTTTGAGAACAAGCTTGCACTCGTTACGAGCAGTGATAAAGAGACGTCTGTTGTAATCATGTATGTCTCTATGGTATAGACGGAAGTAGTGATTCCTGTGGGCAATAGCTGCTGCACAAACAGCTCAGAAACAAAGGGGATGAACGCGATTTCACTTCATATTTCATGAAAGCCTAGATTCCAGCTTTTACCCAGGATGAGACCTCAGACGCACATTTTAGGACGGTGATGTTAAAGACAGTATTCCAGGGGACATCAGGAAGGAAATCACGGAACGAGTACCAATCTGCTCGTTGATAACAGAAAGGTGTTCTGTTGATAGGAGGTTCTTTACCGGGAGAGGAATAGAGGGAGATGAAAACAGACACGACGGCATGATCCCGAAAAGCACATGTGTTCACCACTGGATTAAATGCATTGATAGAGAAGAGGATTATGTTGAAAATAAATATTTGTTGAGAAAGATAAATTAAGTTTTTCTATTTCGCCGGCTGATCTATTGATCTACACCTAAGTATAGCTAGTGTATAGCCCATCAAGAGATACAGTTCAGCATTTTTTTCTTTTACGTAACTTTCTTCAAAACCAAACACACCAGGCTTATATTGTTTCTAATAAATCTTTACCCAAACCAAATGGATATTGGCAGATATTATTTATAAGCAGATTCTGTTGAAAAACTGTAGCCGAAATTTGTCAATGGACAACTGAATTCAAGAAAAAAAAGAATGAATAATAATTAGATAAATCTTCGATTGATAACTTCAAAACCCAAACATCGAACCAAAACTTCGAAGTGTTTAATATGCCGATAAAAGGTACAGTTTGTCTACCACTTTTTCGGCATTCAAACCGTGTTTTCTAATTTATTGCAAAAGAAGTCATGCTGGTTTTTCAATTGGCTTCAGATGTTATAATCTTGCAGACTTGAAAAGATTTTCCTCTTTAAAATCTTGCAATGATTTCTACATTTTCAAAATTCAAGTGTTTCCCCAAGTTTTTTGTTTTATATATATATATATATATATATATATATATATATATATAAGTGAACATTGAAGTCGACACCCAGAGGCGACAGACTGTTTCATACTAGACGCAATCGTCAGGCCTCGAATTTTGCGTTTCCTCGGCTACTTTATTTATATTATATTATTTCACTACATATATTTATCTATTCTGACGGTCTCTGATAGGAGTGGCTTGTCCAATAAATATATTTTATGTTTTAAGATTTATTTCTTAATATTATTCTTTTGGTCTTTTATTTCGTTTTACTAACATAAAATTTTTTGGGGAAAACAAGGGTTTATGCATGTTTATAAAACATGTAAAAATTTGATTCGGTAGGTAATTAAATTTTAATCATTCATAAACAATGTACAATTTTACCTATTTTATTGTTTTATTGTTATGTACAAATATGTTATAGAATATTAGTGTATAATATATAACATTGTAGATATAAAATATAACATGGTTCGATAAGGTAAAATTGGCAGCTAATCTCAAAAATGACCTAAATTTCTTTTATTTGAGACAATTTATTTATTATTTTTAATTTTAACGCATTCAATTTGGTTTTCGATTTTAATTGTCTGATTAAGAATTTTTTTATCCTTATATACATATGGCTAATTTTAACCTCCATTTTTGTGGCTCATTGTACAAATGACGGTTGCTGACATGAAGTGGAAAATTTGTTTTGATATTCAATTTATTTCTGATTTGGGTTGATTGTTTTCACTGTGTTTGTTGTATCTTATTTTTTCTTTTATTCATTCTTTGAATATTTCTACCACATCTGGTTTGTTAAATTGTTTATTATTTTTAGAGATAATTGATAAAATTGTTTTCTATATTATTGTGTTTATTTCTAACCTGGCATCTCGGATAAATCAATTTTCCACTTCTGTAACGTAGCTTTCCTCTGCCTTTTCTAGAAACATTTTAATTTCCCGTTTCTTAATACTCTGCTTAACTTCAGAAATGCATCGTTTTTTTTATTAAAATGCTTGTTTGGATTTTGATGTTGTATTTTCTATTCTATGATAAGACTTTTCCCGGAAGTCGAAATTGTGTGTTTTTGTTTTAATTACCAACGTATTAAAACCTTACTAATGGTCTGTGAGTGTATTTTGTTAATATATACTCACGGTTTGGAACACATTTATAGACTTAAAGGCAATTTACACTATATATACTGTTGTCCTCATCTCTATTGGCATATTTACGACGTTTCAGTCGTTGTACGCTCTGGCCTTCTTCAGGTGATATACGTTGAAATTTCGATCGAACCCTTTATTTAGTCCACGGTGGTAGATTGTTCTAGTTCCACATGGCATGTCTTTTCTGGAGTTAAATGCAATTTTCACGTTTTTATTTGTATTCCCCGTAAATTTAAGGGATTATTATTTTTCCAAAAGACATGTTTACACTATTATACATATTACATTTGTTTTTAATGTCTTTTATTAACGGCTGGGTGGAGGTTACTTTAATCATAATCTATTAATCTGCTAATTTTCATCATAATCTATTAGTCATTCTCAATAGTTAATCCATTTGTTCCATCGGAATTATAAACGAATACAAGCAAATTATAAAAAAAGAACCTGTACATACATATATATAAACAATCCAAAATTTATTTCAACCTTGACATCAAAGTTATTCCGTCACGGCAAACAAATCATTTAAAAATATTTCTTTTAATGTATTGTGATTACCTCCCTTTGAAAATCGCTCTAAAGTAACAAGGCTTTTCTAATTTTTTTGCTATTTGACATATTTGCCTTGCAGGCGTGACCCAGTGGCAGAGTAGAAATGTCAAGGATTTCAAGGATGCAACCATTTCTATTTTATTCTTGAGTTTTGCAGGATTTCTTTGAATTTTCCTTTATTTGTTATCAGAATATGTTTCACGCAGTCATTTTGGAAGCGGGGGAAAAACAGGAAGATATGACATTTGGTGACACTTGAGCGCACGGTTTGAATAAATTTACTAAAAACTTAACGATAAAAAAATTTTCTAAAATGTCATCGAATTTTCAAATCCCTTTATGATCTGATGATCGCTTAAGGCACAAAACTGCCAGTCACCATGCAGTTTTCATTTCTATGTCTACACTGGTGATGTCTATTTCCACTTTAGCTTCGATATTCAGAGCACTTCTGCCAAAAATTATATTTTTCCTATAAAATGTTGTATATTAATTGTCAAAATCTTATATTTTTTCAATTCCTTTAAAATTTCGCAGTCATTATCAAGAACTCTGTGTTGTAAGTATGGTAGACAATATAAATCCTGGTGACATTTAAAATTGGAACCACTTCAAAATGACGTCATATATACCAATTGCACTTATGACTGAAAGGAAACGGACTGACAAACATACTTTTTTTCTCAGATAGACTTTAAGAAGTTAAATCGAACTGGAGAGATGTGTTGCTATGCCGTGATAAGACTCGTGTCTAACTTGTGTTCGAGAATTAATTCCGGTTTATCAAAAAAAATGGCTCCGAATATTATCTATTTAAAATGCAATCTGATTGGTTGATTATGATCACGTTATCAGGGATAGTAATTTTTGTGCTAAAAATTAGGGATCCTAAAATATAGTCAAAAGTTTAGACTGTCATTGTTCAGTGAACATGGCTAATGAAAAATATGTGTAAAGTAGTTCCAAATGTCAGGAATTTCTATTTTATTGGAATTAATATTTCGCCTGTTATTTCTTATTACAAGAAAAAAAAAATTGTTAATTATCTCTACAAAATAATAGTTGACATCCATGGTTTTATTTTAGTAAACAGTGAAATTGATAATGGTTTGACGGAGAGAGAAAGAATGCTAAAAAAAAATAAATCGATATGAATCAAAAAAATACTCCAAAAGCCGTTGCCAGCTGTTAAATCAATAACGGCAAACTATCAAAAAAAAGGACAATATTGTCTTACTGATGGAATGTGTTATAAAGGTAAATTCGTTAAAAGGCATAAACAGTAGGGCAAAATGAATTTTACGCTAATTGTTTTAAATATTAATCGTTACAAAATTATCCGTGGAAAGTTGAGATTGAAATAATTGCAACATAATAAGGGCTGTAAAATGAATATAAACCCATTCATTTTCTATAGGCTTCTTCAACTCATAAAAGAAAAAAATTTAAACACAGAAAATATGAAATTGTTGTAAAATTATTTCTGGAGCTAATAATGGTTTAACCTATAGAAAAGACAAAATTAACCGATATTATTCAAAGGTGGTGGATAGCAACATTTTTTAAAATTTTTAAAAAATTACGTAACTAAATGTAATTGGAATCCGAATTTGTATCCTTAAAATTTTGGTTTTTTTGATCTGAAACTTCAAGCAATTATGCATTATAATACCGTACATCCATCGTTTTACAACACCTGCTTATTCCAAAGCGGTAAACCCTCTAGGTAATAACAAAGGTTGCACAAAAAATTTTATATGATCATTACTCATATGAAAAAAGATAAACATATAAATTCTATAGAGGCAAATTTATATTAATTTCACTATTCATAAATAAAAAACAGGGATATTGTCTGGTTATAGATATAAAATAACGTTTATATATATATATATATATATATATATATATATATATATATATATATTTATATATATATATATAAACTTATATTGGATTCGTTATTAAAGTAAACACTTTATTTTTGAATCCGTCTTTTAGGAAAATCAACTGCCCAAAATTTCTGGTTCTGGTATTTAACCATATAATACAAATAAAATCATGGTTAATTTTAGTGTGGACCATTTTTTTATTCTATCTAGAATAAAGAATATCTGTAAGCTTTGAAATGAATATATATCAGATCATGTATAATTTCCTTTGTAAACCAAAGACATGTTTGATGGATCTGAATATAGTACAATTCTAGTTTCTTATATAACGAAATTCATTTTTAAAAAATCTTCCTCAAAATTCCATTCCATTCGTTAATTTAAATTAATTTAATGGCTTTTTAAATTTTCTATTCCCATAAAAATAAACTTGATAAGTTCTGGGATGGAACTGTTGTTTTTTTTGTTTTTTTTTTTTGGTTTTATTTTAAAATATTTCGTTCAAATTTTGATTTTTCTTATCTATTATTACGACATATATATTCAAAAATGTTATTTAAATATACATCAATTATGATAAGTTCTTCGGGATATTGAAAAATAAATGGCAATTTTGGTAGTAAATTGTTTTATAACATGTTTTCGTTATAAATTTTCTAAATAAATAATTATATATATATATATATATATATATATATATATATATATATATATATATATATATATATATAATATTACACAAATATAATCATCAAGAAAATAATCAGAACACATACAAATTTTTAATTTCTTCATTTTTCCAACTAATGAATAAATATACTTTTATTTATAATTAAATTACAGATGTAAATTTATGACATAGAAAAAAAAAAATTTAATAGAAATAAAAGATATTTTATTCATTTTCTTCTGAAAAATTATTCGTAAAATACAAAAAACTTACATAATCTTCATTTAATACTTTTGTATTTTGAATTATTCACTTTACAGCAACCAAAAGATTTTTAGTTCTCAAAAATGATTTTCAAATTTGTCAAATTTTGTTCCATTTTTTTTCATATGGTCTTCAGATCGCGGATGTTTGTTCGAGTTCTCGATTGGATTTGAAATTTCAAATAACGCCACAGATACACGATTGGGTTTCAATCTGGCTACTGATTTGGCCATTTTACGATATTTACATTATTTTCAGCAAACCATTTCTTCGTAGATTTTGCAGTGTGCTTAGGATCATTATCTTGTTGGAAGATCCAATCAGGAGGAAGTTCAAGATTTTCAATCGAAATCATTAAATTTGCTTCCAAAATATTTTGATATGCTGCAGCATTCATTCTACCATCTATTACTGATATGTTGCCAGTACCTTTTGCAGAAAAACATCCCCAAACCATGATGCTGCCACCACCAAATTTCACTGTTGGAACTGTGTTCTTTTGTTTGAAGGCATCGCCATCTTTCCTCCATACATGATTTCTAGAATTACGTCCAAACAACTCAATTTTGGTTTCGTCTGTCCATAATACTTTTTCCCAATACGATTTTTCCTTATCCTTATGTTCACGAACGAATTTCAACCTGGCATCTCTGTGTCTTTTCAATAGCAGTGGAGTTTTCCGAGGGGAGCGTGACTTTAGATTGTTCCTATGAATTTCATTGCTTATTGTCTGTTTAGTGACACAGATTCCTGATGAAAGCAAATCATCCTGCAACTCTTGACGAGTAACCATTGGATTTTGTTTAATTTGACGCATTAATTTCCTCGAAGATCTTGAAGAAATCTTTTGTGGAGCACCTGTTCTTCTTTGGTTTTCAACAGTTTTGAGTTTTTATACCTTGCAATGAATGAACTAATGGTAGTAAATGGAATATTCAGGTTGTCTGAGATTTTCCTGTAACTTTTACCTTCTTTCCAAAGTTTAACAATCAGTTCTTTTTGCGAATTTGTCAATTCTTTACCTCTTGCCATGATGATAACCTTCTTGCACGAATATCAATTACAGAATGTTCTGTTTATATTTTTTAGGGCTAAAATAACTACTGATAACATTATTGGAACATTCTAGAATATTCCACTTGAATAATCTAGAGTATTAAAACAATTTAAAAGTTTTTAAAATCTGAAATTTGCATTGTACGAATAAATTTTTTCACCCATTAAAATGGACAAATGGGATTTATTTCTATTAAATCAAATTTTTTTTCTTTTTCTATGCATATTTAGTTATTATGCATCTGTGTACAGTTAATTATATGAAAAGTATGTTTATTCATTAGTTGGAAATATAATAAATTAAAAAATTTGTATGTGTACGAATATTTGTTTCCATTTTTGTATATATATATATATATATATATATATATATATATATATATATATATATATATATATATATATATATATATATATATAAAATATATGTTATAAAAATATAGATAACATATATATATATATCATATATATTTATTTCAGTTTATATATACTGAATATATTTTAATACATATATATATATTTATAAAATATATTTTATATACGTTATCCACTTTCTGAATAATATATATATATATATAAATTTATATATATTTAAAAACTATATATATTTTTATATCTGAAAATGTATATTTGAAAAAAATTTTAAATAAATTTTTAAATAAAGTTTAAATTTTTTGTATATTTTTTTCTGATTTTTTCCATATTTTCTGTAAATTTCTTAATATATATATATAATATATAATAAAATAATATATATTTAATCAATGTTAGAATACTAATATTATTTTTTTGTAATTTATTGAAAAAAAATAATATTCAATATTAATTATTTTAATATATCAATTTATGTATTTCATGTGAACAAAATCATTTTATAAAAAAATTTGATATATATTTTTTTGATTTAGAAAAAAGAAAAATTTCAAATTTGATATTTTAAATATTTACTGTTTTTTTTTCATTTTTTCAGATTAATCATTATTTTTAGTCTTTTTGTATAATAAATAAATAAATTTATTAAATGTTCATTTTTTGATTTTAATTGTTGTTTTAAATCTGAAAAATTTTAATTTTTCTAAAATATTGTTTTTAAAAATAGGTGTAATTTACAGTTATTTACATAAAATTTTTATTTATTTATAGATTTTTTAGAATTTATAGATTTTTTTATTTTAGATTTTTTATGTCTAAAAAAAAAATATTATCTCAAAAAAAAAAATGCTTTATTTTACTATTTTTAGAAAAACCATTTTAATATGAAAGATTTCATTCAATTTTTTAATATTTAATCACAAATTTGCCATTTCATTTCATTCTTTTTTTTAATTTATAGATAATTCAAAATAAATTATATATTTTATGAAATGGAAAAAAAAAAAGCTTTTTTTTTTGATATTCATATTATTTTTTTAAGATAAATTTCATTTCTCAAAAAAAAATCTTTTATTATTTATGGAAAAAATCATAAAAAAAATAAAAAAAAAATGAATTTCATTGATAAATAATTTTTAAATTTAATATTTATTTCAATATTTAAAGGATTGAAAATTCGAAAAAATTAAAAATTTCACAGAATCAACAACAATGAAAAAAAAAAATTCAAAGGCTGTTTATATTTTAGAATATAATTTAACAAAGCAATGCCAGAAATTTAAAAAACATTTAAATTTGAATTTAAATTTTATTTTTAAATGAATTCAAAAATTTTTAAAATTTTGAAAATAATAAATTTTTTTGGGGTTGTTTGTTTGAAGAATTTTTTAGTTTTCAAAAAATTTTTTGAAATTTTTTCAAAACAAGAATAAAAATTTTTTAAAAAAAATTAAAGGATTAAATAATAAAATATTTTTTAAAAATTAACACTTGTTTTTTCATTTTGATTGAATTAAATAAGATTTAATTTTTTTCAATTTCATTTAATTCTATTTAAATTACCAAATTTTCAAATGCCCAATCAGAATTAGAAACATTTTGAAATTTTTTTTTTTTTGATAAATTGAATATCCAAAATCTATATCTTGTGAAAAAAAGGATTATAAAAGGTGTTCAGGCTTTTTAAATAAAATATTTTAAAATATATAACAATTTTAAATTTGTTTTTGAAAAAAATAAACTTTTGTGAAAAAAAATAAAAAATTTTGAAATAAATTAAATGATGTTTCTGTTTTTATTTTTTAAAAAAAAAAACCAAATCAATTTTCTTAAAACATTTTTAATATTTTTTAAAAAATTAATAAAGAAATTTTAATTCATCAAATATTTAAAAATTATTAAATGTTTTTTTAAAAAATTTTAAATTTATATTACAATGAATGACAAATCAACAATAAATATGACAAACCTAAATGGTTTCATGCAAAGAATTTTAGAAATTGAAAAAATAATTTCATTGCCAATTCATCAAAGTTTTTAAGAATGGTTGTCTCTTTTGCATCAAAAATAAAAAATCTATTTTAAAAATAAACAAAACAAAAAATGAAATTTTTTGAAAAATGATAAACAAATTAAAAAGAAGATCCAAATTTTTTTTTAAATTTAAAAGAAAATTTAAAAAAAATGTATTAAAGCCAAATAACAATGCTTTTCTATATAAAGGAAAATTTTGACAAGAAGGACCATTATTAAAATCATTATTTGGAAGGAAAATAAAAATTTTTAGTAAAAAAGATGCCATATTAATTTTGAAAATCAATTAAAAGAAAGCCTTTGAAAATTAATTTGAATAAAAAAAAAAATAAATAAAATCTCAAAAAAATATCATTGTGCCATTTTCAAATAAACTAGGAAATTTCTTGAAAGTTTGAATTTTAAAATTGCTTAAAATATATACTGATTTTTGAAAATTAACATTAAAATTATTTCAGGATATTTTAAATAGTATATATATTTATAAAATTGAATATTTATAAAATTTTTTGAAAACATAAAATTGATCATATTTTATGAATTTCAGTATACGAAAAAATCAGTTTGAAAATTGAAATGATTTCAAAAGAAATTTGATTTAGTCAATTGAAATGAAAACAATGTTCCTGTCAATTGAAATATATAAAATATACTGCTTTACAGGAATTAATTTTATAAATTGCAATATGGAAAGTTCTTCAGAAATGCCATGGATAATTAAAGAAAAAATTTTTGTTCATTCCATTATTGTTCATATTCTTTAGTATATAAATATATATAATAAAAAAAAAAGTTTTTTGACCAGTCAATTTGGGAAAAAATAATAAAAAAAGAATCGAAAATCTATTCGTCTAATCTAAAGTTCTGTTTATTTTAAAAAAATACTTTTTTAAAAATTTTTTTTTATTTTAAAATATGGTTTTATTGGAAAAAAATTTCATTTTATAAAGAAATAATTTGAATGTTATATCTATAATTTTTCATGTATTTTTTTAAATTTATATATATATTAAATATATTATGAAAAATATAAAATAAACATATAAAATCTATTATTTAAATTTTAAATTTAAACTATAAATTTGTATCATTTTCTAGTTTTAAATTTTTTACTTTTATTTCAATATTTATTTAAAATTTAAATATAATTGTTAACTATTTAATAAAATTAATAAAATTTAAATATAAATAAAAATTGATTTTATTTGTTTTTTTAGAGTTTTTTGAAAATCAAATTTGAATTTAATTATAAAAATTTAAAAAAAATTATATAATAAATTTAACATTAAAAGAATAAACAATATTGATCTTGTTTAAAACAAAATATTGAAAACAATTTTCTTTAATTTTGAGATTAAATTTACTAGAAACCTTTTTTTGATTTCTTTTTTTGAAAAATTTTTTTCTGTGTGTATTTTTATATTTTTTTAAAAAAAGGTGGAATTGCATTTATGTACAAATTTAATGTTAATGGATCAAAGGTATATTATTTTTCATTTTAAAAATCTGGATTAAAAATTGGCTTAAAATTGGCCAATAAAATTATAATTAGAAAGGGAAATTTTAATTTTTTTTTTGTATAATGAAATCAACTACATTTATCTTAATGCCCTCAAAATGAACTTTTTTTTTTCAAAACAATAAAAATTTTTTACAATATTTTTCATTTTTTATTTTTTTTTTAAATATATAAAAATGGATATAAAAATTATTTGTAATAAATTTTAATATATGAAATATATATTTCAATTTAATAAAAAAAATAAATAATATTTATCATATATATATATATATTTGTTTTGCCGAAAATATGTTAAATAAAAATTACAACATTTGTTCATTTTAAATCTTTTGTATTTTTATCGAAAAGACCTTTTTCTTTTTTATTTATGACAAGTTTGTATTTCAAATCACCAATTTTTTAACTAAATTCTTTTTTTAAAAACAAATTTTTATAATAATTTTAACAAAGAACATTAATAGGGTTTTTATTTCAAGGTAATCATAAAAAATAATTTTTCTCTCTTTATAACATTAGAAATTTTATTTTTAGAATATTAGTAAGAAGAAAATTCCAGAAATTCTAAAAGAACCCAGAAAAAAAGCTAGGAAATTTATGGAAAAAAAAATAATTTAAATGGACATTATTTCACGGCATTTTATTTTCTACACAGTTATTAATTATTTAGTTTTTCAAAACAAACAAACGAATTTTGTTTCCATAATTAAATTATAAAACATCAAATAATTGAAAGAAAGGAAAAAAAAAACTAAATTAAAAACTAAATAGAAATAGGACATTTGAGAAAAAACAAGGTTAATTGCAAAACCAAAAAAAAAAAAATTTAAAAAATGAATAGGTAGAAAAAAAATGTTCTGAAACAGAAATAGAAAAAAAAAAAATGACATTAATCTTTTCAAAACTATAAAGAATGATTGAAAGAAACAATAAAAATGCAAAAGAAATAAATGATAAGAAATTCAAAATGAACAAAAGTTTCCAAAGTACAACAAAAGAAATCAGTCAAGAAAAAAAAGACATGAAAAAAATAATTTGCAAAAAAATTCACAAAGAAAAAATTGAAAAAAAAATAAAATGGAATGAAAAAATAAAATTGTGTTGAGTGGACAGTTGAGTCTACAGGGTGCTGGTATAGTACCAAAGATTGCAAATATGATTAAATCCATCAGCCATTCTCAGTTTGTTGTGTGGTACCATGCAGGATGTTTAATGAAGTTCTGCCATGTGTAACCATACTCCTTATCTTGGTTTTTTCATTAAGTTAAAATAAACTTAAAATGCATCCTCAATTATTTTTTGGAACTAGTTGCATTATCACCAAAAAATGACTTCAGTTTATTTTGTTCACAATGTATTTCTTTTATTGAAGGTATAATAAGCTGATGAAAGAAATTCAAAAACATCTCTAATCTTTGATGTCAGTATTTATTAGGCCATTAGACAAAAAAAACATTCTTAAAATTGAGAACAGACATGGAACACAATTCCTACCTGAAAAACTGGAAAATAAATATCCTTTAAATCCAAGAAAATCTAAAAATGAAAGAGGTGTAAAACAATCTGACTTGACCTCAACATAATATTAAATTAAATTTAGTCAATGACAATTCTATATGTCAAATGAATGCAGTAACCAAAGCCATTTTAAAAAAATAATAGCATTAATGATTTTACTATAAAAAAAAAAATGGAATTTTTGTACACTTTACAATGCATTAAGTTGATGATTGATTGTCATCAGCATTAAAATGGGTTAAAATTTTGATTCAATGCCACTCTTAAAAAAAAAAATTAGCAGGTGAAAAAAGACTGAAATTTCTTTCGGTAAAAGATGTTACATCAAAGTGAGCAAATTAGTTTCAAATGAACAGAATGCTGTATACCTTTCAAAACAGTAAAATATAAAATAATTTGTAAAAGATAAAAACTTTCATGTTTAGAAAAAGCAACCCATAAGCTAGAAGAACAATTTCTTCAGAGATGAAGTTAGATTCAAAAATAGAAATATCACTTTTCACAATGAATATTGATTTCATGGATAGACCCCTTTCCCAATGACTTTTTTCTTTGGTTACTATGGCATATTTATTTTTTGGGTTTATTTAATGTCAAAGTTTTCTTTGTTTTAAACTGCTCTAACCTCCTAAAAGATGGTTCTTGCCCCTCCTCCACCTCCTCTTTCCATTTCTTATTCCATTGATAAGATTTCAGTTCTGAGAGGGTTTTTTTTCCTAATCTTTTCAATCGACAAACTTTTCCTTCTTTGGTTTTGCTATTTGGTCTATCAGGACATTAACCTTTGAAAATCGTTTGTGAAATGTTTTCTTCACTATTTTGTTTTAAAATATCTGTTGTTTTTATATTTTTTTGTTCTACCTCCAAGTTGCCACCTCAATTCTGGGTGAAAATCTTAAGTTAAAAAAAAATTTTCTTCCGCCTTCTTCCGTGTTAGTCTATTTTCCTTATTTTCTTATTGGCTTTGTTTTGCATCCTAGTAATGTGGCAGGACAACTGAATTTAATGTTCATTATTTGATACATCAGGGACTTTTTAACCTCTTTCACTATTCATTTAGAAAATAGGTGTTTCCAAATGTTGGACTCTACAGGTTTTCTGATTGTTCTTCTTTATTTTTTGTTTTGTGTTTTGTATCCGCTAAATTCTTTCTCTCTTCTTTTTCTCTTTGTTTTCATCTCGTTTATCTTTCTCATTTATTTCTTGCAATTCTCATCTTTATTTTGTTTTTAGTCTCCTTTCTCCTCTCTCAATCTTTTCTCTCTCTTTCTTTCCTCCACCTCCTCCTTCTACTTCTTCTTCTTCGTTCGATTGTTCTTCCTTTTCTTTCATTTCTTTTCTTTCCACTCCTCTTCCAGCTCCTATCTTTTTCTCTCTTTCTTTCTTTTTTCTTTCTTTGTTTTCATCCTCTTTGCTTATCTTTTCCCCATTTATTTCTAATTTGGGATCAAAAATTTATACAGGAGCATTTGAAAACTAGGTATCCAAATAAAGACAAAAGTTCATTGACTTGTATAAACTTCAACTTTTGTGAAATATATCAATTGAAAAACATAATGAATAACTTACAAGTTAGGTAAATTTGCTTGAAATCTGTTTTTTTTAAGATCTGATAAAACATACACATGATATTCATCTGATGTCAATTGTTTGAAAATATCATCATGAGCTGATATAGTTAGAAATTTAAGAACAACTATTTATTTTATGCCTTAATCTATTCCAACTTTTTTTAAGTGAAAATTCTATATACCAATTTTTTTCAAACCAAATTTTCATTGAAATTTAAAATTGTATTTTTTGGTCATTAAATGTCCAATGTTATTCATTTTAGTCCATTTTTTTTAATAATTTTTGAGAATTGCAAATTTTTTTTCCAGTCACTTTTATAATCAGAATCTATTTGGTGAATGTGTCAAATATGTACACTACATTAAATATATTTGTATATGCAGATCATATATATATATATATATATATGATATTAAGTTTATATTTTTAAATTAAAATGATTTTCTTTCTTTACTTCCTATCTTTTTCTTTTCTGTTGATTAACTTTTCATTCTTATATATATTATCTATATAAGAAAGAACAATTTTAAAAGAGCAGGTGCTAAAAATATATATATGACTGATGCCAAATCAGTCGAATTTTGATCCCAGAATGAAGCAACTGGGAAGGGCAAACACAGTACAGAATGATACAAGTGAAATTTGTTCGTCTGAAGGATATATATAGAACTTATATACATCTACCCATTTTTATGAGACTTTTGTTTATATCTAGTGAGTAACTTTTTTTTAAAAATAAAATCAAAATAATTACTATAAAGGTATTTGAAGAAAAGTCAACAGAAGCATTGTTCTTTATTTTTTTAATATATCCTAAGTAAGACAAGGGAGTATTAATATTCAAGAAATTTTCAAATATTCACCGGTAGATGAATATTAAATAGTTATATTGTTTAATATGCTTTTACATCTCCTGAAGAATTGAGGGGTTTTCTTTGGATTTGAGTTTTTAAAGTAATAAAATGTAAATTAATAAATATAAAATTTTTAAGTATAGGGACATTGTGAATGCTTGTGTGTGTGTGTGTGTAATATATAACAATGAATATATTTTATAAATATATATATCCCTCTAAAATGAGAATCCAAGATGTTGTCTAACAAGGGTCCTGTCACAGATTTAAAGAAAAGGCTTGCGGTCCAAAAATTAAAAATTTAATTAAGATTTAGATGTTTAGAATACAAAAGGTAGCAAATATTCGTTTTTATTTGTGTTGAAAACACTTGAAAAAATAAATTTATAAGAAATAAAAAACCAATAGCAAATTAATTAGATTCATTCAGGTTCCATATATCACTGAATAGAAATTTCACATTCTTTATGAAATTGTTTAAAATTAAAAGAAGTGGATATTCTGAAACAATTACAAATGTAAAGGAATATAAAAAGAATATATATATATAAATTTGAACATCTGAGATTTTCTTTTATTGTCTTTTTTTCTTTTTAAGGAAGAAAAAGGCTTTTTTTATGTCAATCCTTTATTTTTTGAATTTACTTTTCCTTTATAGGAGGAACTTTATTTATTTATGTTTGGATTTCCTTTATACTTATACCTTAGTTTTTGAAAAAAAAACTGTATAAGTGGAAATATTCCTTTGATTTATTTTTTTCAAGGCAATTTTCTTTTATTCATGTTGCTGTTCTTTTTCCAAATATATATTTTTTTATATCTTTCCTTTTTCTTAAATATATATGAATATATCTTTATATTTTTCTTTGATGCTTTTTTTATTCTTTTCATCACACAAAGAATCTTTACATTGATTTCACATAAACCTTTATTGAAATTTTTCTTTTTCCTTTTTTTTTTTTTATCCTTTCTCTCATCCTCTTTTCTTTTTTCTGCTCTTTTTCTCTGTTTTTTTTTGTATGCTCTTTCTTCAATTTTCTTTTGTCTTGCCTTTTCTTTCTTCGTCTTTTTTTCTTTTTCCCTTTTTTCTTTCTTTTTCTTCTGTCTTCTTTTTTTCCTTTCTTCTCTTTTTGCATATTTTCTTTTATTTCTTTTTTTGTTTTTTTCTTTATTTTTTCTTTTCTTCTATATCCTTCTTTCTTTTTCTTTCCTTTTTTCTTTCTCT
>CAHIKZ030002403.1:582500-603824 GCA_903632075.3 Acanthosepion pharaonis
AAACCTATATATATATATATCGTCGAAACCTACGTGTTAAGCCGAAACCTACAAATATATATATATATATATATATAGGTTTATATATAAACGGATCGTTGTTACTCGTATCTGACGGGTTTTTCTTTCAGAAATAGATATATATATATAGCCTGCATATATATATATATATATATATTTTGTCGGCAGACTCTTTTGTTCATGTTTGTTACTCTCGGGGTTTTTCTTTTTTAGAAACCTTTTTCCCTCAGAAGTTTGTTTTGCTCTTTTCTTTTTTTAAAATTAGCAAATCAAAAATTTGAGCAAATTTTCAGGGTTTTTGAAAAGTCTAGTTATATATATACATATATATATATATATATATATATATATATATATATATATATATATATATACACACCACATGCTATCTTGCATTTCCTTAAAAAAACATCTTAAAATGAGAAATTTTTCTATTTTTTAAGTAAAAGATAAAATTACTTCAACTACTGTGTGTTTGCTTTTATTTGGAAAAAAAAAGCAATTGACTATAAAAAAATATTATACAACAGCATCATATTTTGTGTTCGTCAATAAAACCACCACCTGCCTTAATTAGAGCTTTTCAAAATTCATGGCATTTCTTTTTGAAAATAAAGATGCTTAAAACTGTTAGAACAACACATTCACCATTCAGTTTTGCTCCAGGCTTTCTTCTCACATACACTCGCCTCTTATAACCAAAGTTCAAATTTGAATTTGTTTGTCCACGATAAAAATGTCCATATCTTGTTTACATTGTAAGTAATAGAATTATTGTTACTACTGACAGACAAAAAGTTTAATATCAATTTTAGATAATATCAAAATATGATTACTGATACTCATACATTTATACATTGTTTTCTACTACTCCAAACCTTATTTAGTGGATGTCCGTGTTTGAGTAGACGTCATGTTTTTATAAGTGCAAATTACGTCTACCGGCTTAAGCATTCGAGAGACTTACCGTCAGCTGCTAAAATTAATTAACACTCTTTTAAAAAACAAGGCAACTATTCAAACATCCATCAAATAAAGTTCAGGGTAATAGAAAATATTCCTCAGAAAATTCATTAATTTACAAATTTCGGGAAGAGAGTAATATAATATATATATATATATATATATATATATATATAAAGGTGTATTCTGGAAGTAAGAATTCTTTTAAATATATTTTGTTAAATAATGGACAAGTTCTGTATATCTTTTTTTTAAATTAAATCTTTCAAATTTCTAAATAAGTTGTTTTGTTTTAATACAAAAAATCCTTTTAACTTTTATTTTATTTTATTATTTTTTTACCCCTGAGTACTTTCGAATTCTTTTTTCAAGGATTGTGCTGTATGTGCAACTGGTTATAATCCCGGCATCTTCACGTTTGTTGGAAAAACAAAGACAATCAAGATGACGTAATATAAAACGGACAAGGTGGATTTTTATGTGTCCGTTTTTTTTTTTTTGGGGGAGTTAATGGGGTTAAACAAACTTCAATATATGGTCCCCTATGGAAAAAAACACTTAATTCTATGTGGGCTGAGCGTCTTTTGTGACAAAAAGCCTCCAGAATTTGATGTCTTTCTTTGTACTACACAATGGTGCAAATTAATTGAAACAACCGCTTCAGTTTCTTTTCTTTCACCATACGGTCAGTTTTAGACCCACTGAAGTGGCAGAAATTCTATTAACACACATCTACTAAAAAAGTGATGGTAAGAAAATGAGAAAGAGTTTAAATTATAGATAGATAGATAGATGAAAAAAAGTATGAAATGCGTCACAAGAAAACATTTTCCATTTTGTCATACATTTTTCCATCTATCCCTCTAATATATATATATATATATGTGTGTGTGTGTGTGTGTGTGTGTGTGTGTGGTTAAAAGTTTAGTTTAGCACCCGTGTTCAGTTCGTATTAAAATTTCCAGAATACTTACACTTAGGTGTAAATGTACATGCGTCATTCGAATTTGTCTTGATAAATTTGATAAAAAATAAAAGTTCGGATTCATTCGCGTCAGCCATTACTATCGCTGTTTGCATATATTTCTTGCGGAAAGTTAAGCGTGGAACTGATCTTTCTTGTCTAAATTTTTTATAAAATACTGCGCACGAGAACTATTTACGTACACACGCTCGGTTTGCACAATGATAGCTATTCTGCAGATATTTGTATGCAAACAACGCCTGTAATGTTTTGCCGCCAAAATGCGAACGAATACGATTTTTTACTGTCGATAACTCCAAAACGGTGAGTTTTCATCAAATTTACCAAACCAGATTTGAATGAAACATGTACAATTGTAGATAAATGCTTTTTTATTCTTTTTAATGCGAACAGACTGTTTTCTAAACTGCAAATTAAGCATATATATAAACTGAAATTAAGCGAACTATTTTCATATCGACACATATTTGACTGCAGTCAAATATTATAATAAGTTTACTCTTAAGAACAAAATGGCGGGAGTTATAGTGGAAAACGTGTTACTTCATATTGAAGGTGAGTGTTTTGGCTGTTTGTTTTCTTCAGTGAATCAAATTTAACTTTAGATGAAATATATTTCTAGCAATTAGCGATGAGGTATAAAAAAAAATTATAGTTTATATATAGAATATATATTCGTTAACTTAAAATTTTAACAAACAAAATTTGATTTAGTTTTCATTGGACTAACTCTATAAAACATGTTCAACTCTAAAATTAATTATTTCAAAACATTTAACCTTGACAACTGCATAATAATATATTGTCTTGCCTGAACATTAAATAAATGTTATCCATATCAAGCTATGTTGTTTTTGTAGGGTGATGTTTGGAAGAATATTAAATTTTTTTTGCAAAAAAAAAAAAAAGGCTGGGACATAAAAACACCATCCGCAGACTGCAACGTTTACTCAAATGGAAAAAATCCTATGAAATTTGAAAAAATAAAAATTCGAATGAATACTTTCAAATAATATATATATATAAATAATATAAAAAAATCAGTTTTACTCTGAGTTACCCGTTTAGAAATAAATGGAGATAATTTTGCTCCAGATTTTTCAGAAGTTTTGAAATCAACAGTATTGACCTCTAGAGTTTAGTCTTTAGCTCGTTTGTCAACAAATATTTTGAACTATGTCCTAAGAACTTGCAGTTGGTTTAATATTGTTCGGATGTTCTTTCGTTCTTTCTTTTTTTTTTTTTTTTTTTTTTGACTTTTTTCCTTATGACACAAATATAAAACTGAATATCTGCAAGTCAGATTCTTATATGAAAATAGACAAAGATATTATATATATAAAGATATGGAACAAATAGGAAACATTTATTTTCTTATAAATAGATTTCAAAAACTTGGGCCTATTTGTTCAAGGTCTATAATCTTTTGAATATTTCTATATTTGATCCCAATTCATTATAGACTCTAATCATGCTCTAAATAATTTTCCTTCATTCCATTTCAGGAATTTATTTTGTCTTAGACAAAATTAATTGAATCTTGCTGGCATTTTTTCTTTAGAGATTAAAAAAAGTTGTTTTAAATTATTTTTTCAATCATTTTAAATTTTAATAACATCTTATAATATTTAGAAATGAGTTAAAAGTAAATGTTATTTTAAAAAAAACCCTCATCAATAATAAGACTTAACTGATTTTGTTAATATATCCTTTCATTTAATAGCTTATAAAATTAAAAAATACAATAAAATGAATATCTATTAAAACAGTTAAATATATTCAGTGGTCTCTCTTAATCAACCATCAGTGGTTGATATGTGTTACCATGGATTGACAGAACAGTTGATTGTCAAAAGCCAAAGAAAAAGAGAATCTATGCAATCTTTGGTCAAGACTGTGAACACTTTATCATTTGTTTTGATTCCTCAATTTGTCTTGCAGAATTGGCGTCAAGAGGAACATGAGGCACAACAATAATGATGAAGATAATCCAAATAAACACAAACATATATGTCAGTATCAATATTTAATGTGCCCTTTTAAAACTGTCTAATCTATAAACAAAAGTCTTGTCAGAAATTTATTCTCAAGATTGCAAAATCATCATCATAATGGCATGCTTATACCTATATATATATATATATATATCCAGATACATTAAAAAGTTTTTAGCTTATTTATGAAAAAAAAAAAGCATTTAATTCACCTGGTTTTTTCAACAAAATCCTTTAGATGACAATGCACTTCATTCACTGGTAAATGTTATTCCATAGATTGATATATAGTGTTGTGGGAAAGGTTTCTAGGACTAAACTATATGTCAGGCTTTATAGACCTAGTGATATATATTTTTTATATATATATATATATATATATATGGCATTTTCAAAAGTACCTGAAAACCAAATCATGGGTTGAACTAATCCTTGTTATTGAAATTTGGTAGACAGAACACTTGGGTAACGTCAATAGAATTCAAATTCGGACTAGGCTAATGTGTTCCCTTTCATGACTGATGGTTTGGATAAGCTGTAAGTCGTCTTTGTTCATATTACTGATCATGTTAAATAAACATGTCTCTCCCAGAAACTTGAACTAAGCAAGGAAAAAAATGAGTTGCAGTATAAACCACAGGTTGGCTCTGTGGGTGTTGAACAAACACAAATATTCATGAGCAATTCATCTGTAATAAGGATTGGCTAGTCTGCCCTAATAGATGGGTACCCTTGAATATGAGTGGCTAGTTTCTGTGTGTGTGTGTATATATATATATATATATATATATATATATATACAAAAATATTGTAAAATTTCTAAAAAATAAACCAACTAGTTTATTTTTAAAGACTGTTTTTTTTAGTTTTGTAATTACAGTGCTAAATGTCAATATTATTTTTTTATTTCTCAGTTAACTAAAATGAAACATTTATCAAATAAAATGCATTTTGGATCTTTTCTGTTAATTAACCCCAAAATAAAAGAATTTCTGTTTTTTTTATTACAGTCTCTCTCTCTCATATAATAACTACATTTTTGAAGTTTTATTTGCAATAATTTGTCCCAAACTAATGCACGATTTTTTAGTTTGTCTAGATTTTCAACATACAACATAAAGTGCCAAAATTTGCTTTTTTTTTTTGTTAGAAATTCACGAATTAACCTATTACATATTCTTTTTTTTTAAAATCAGCTGATACTTAAGCAGGAAAACTTATCCATGGCAAGATTACAAGTCAATATAACTAAAAGCAAAAAAAATATAAATACTGTATTTAATACTTTCTATGAAGAATTTGATTTAGCAACAGTTTTTTAATCTATGTCTTCTGGTCAAGGAAAAAAAACTCTGGTGGATGAATCAAAATATACACATGGTTTGATTACAATGTGTAAACTATAAAATTGACAAAATGTCTTATCAATGACATGGCTGACAAGAAAGGAAGTGGATGAATAAGTGGTTGATCAAAAGAATTCTACAATAACTGTCTTATCTGCTCAAACCGTAGTGCTGGAGTGGGGTGAGGCTCAATCACATATATCGTATCTTAATCTTAAATTAATCTGGCAAAAAAAGGCCACGAGTGTTGAGAGAGGATTGAACTAAATACATAGTGTGGTTTGCTAGACCTGGTGAGGTAGCATATATATAATTTTTTTTTTTTTTTTTTTATAGATACAAATATTTAAGTAAATGCTCTGTTTATAATAATTTCTCGGACCTTCAGGATGGTAAATGTTAATACTGTTTATTATAAACAGAGCATTTACTTAAATATTTGTATCTATAAAAAAGAATGTATAAACATAAAAGGACTTAAAATAATTGTCAGACTTTGTTCATTTCGTAATGTCTGACGTCATTTGTTTACATTTGGATATGCATCAAGCAGATATGAATGCACGTAAGAAAATCATGGAGAATTATAGTTTAAAAACAGTAAAATCAACCTTTTAACTGAAACGCTCCTCTGTGGGAAATCGGTAAAAGCACGCCAGGTTATATAGCGGTTGTTCATTATAGGATACAGGTTCAATTCCTGTCAGAGGACGCATATTTTCTATGACAATTCTTCGGACATTCAGGCCAGTAAATGTTGTTAATACTGTTTATTATAAACAGAGCATTTACTTAAATATTTGTATCTATAAAAAAAAAAAAAAAAAAGAATGTATAAAACAAAAAATGTCTTTATATATATATATATATATAGAGAGAGAGAGAGAAATTCAACTAGGCTAATATGAAGAAGCCTAGCAGTTATTTTCTTACTTGATGCTTTTGAAACTCCATACTTTTATATTATATAACTTAATATGCAAACCTAATTAGCAATTATTACTTCTAATTATATATATTTTTAAACCCACTTCCTGAAAATATTGGTAGTGTTGATAGTGCTGCCAGTGTTTCCATATTGAGCCAAAACTTTATTTTCAGGTAACTGATTTCCTGATAAGACTGGCTGCTTGGTTGTAATGGCACTTTGAAGCTGCTTCTATTTCCATCAGGGATTTTGAACAACAGTTGATCCTGCTACTTAAAACCAATTTCAGCTGGGGCAGAGATACACCAAAAATATCCATCAATTTAAACAATTTTTTTTTTTTTTGTGCACTGTCAGAAATATCATCTTTGAGGAAAAAAATATTTCTATTTTTTTTTTGCTAAATAAAAACAGAATTACTACTGCAAAAATGTATGATTGCTATGGAGATGGTAGTTGGAAAATGTCAGAATATCGACAGTAATCAGTAAGTATGCTTTTGGAGCAATTGGCACAACTCTTCTGAAGATATTTTGGATTTGAGCCAGGTCAAGGCACCAAGTCCCTTTTTTACACTTTTAAACCTTCTGGATTAGAAAACTGTTTCTTTTAGAAAAGAACAATTGTTCTATTTTTATAAATAGTTGGCTAGGATGCCTAATCTAGTGCAATGGTTAACAAGCTTGTCTTACAGACCAAGTTAAAAACTGATTATCACTAGTATTTGACTATTGTGAATTTGTGCTAGACGAGAAATAGTTGGTTTGGGTTCTGAAGGAAAAAGAGCCTAATGTAAAATTGTTCATTTTTTATGTTTTCTGTAATTAATACTAAGACTGAAAAGAGAAATGATCTTTTGCCCAATGTTTAGAAGGAAACAATTGATCCTCAGTATTTTGTCTATCAGAACTTCTATGTGTTGTATCCCTTCAGGTTTGTAGGCAATTATGGCTCTCCACTTCCTCCTATTCCTTGTAGCTCTTAATAAATTTTGTCTTTTGCTATTTCTCCCAGACCCTGTTCTGCCATCCACTTGCTTAAGCCCACTAAGTATGTCACGTGTTTTTTCCCTTTCTCCTTTCTGCCCAGTGAGTATCAGATTAATTAACTAAATAAAAATTAAAGAGAAAAAAAAAATGAAACTGCCACATAACTGTGCAAATGCAAATTTTATTATAAGGTGTTTCTTTTAACAGGATATTTTTTTCTACCAAGAATTTTTTTTTAATTTTCTGATCACTAGAAAATTAGATAAAACTACATTTATAGGTTTAATTAGAACCAACTTATCTTTTATAGAAGATTTGGGGAAAAAAGTACTATATACTAGCAGTAGAGCCCGGTGTTGCCCGGGATGTAACAGTAAGAGATAGATCAAGTATCAACCATCATAAAGACTGAAAATAAAATTGACAAAGATTATTGTTTAAGGTTGATGGACACACATGTAATTAGTTTTTTTTTTTTTTTTTTTTACGAACTCAAACAAAAACATTGTTTTCAATCCTTATGAGTCTACCGAATGAATAGAATTTTATTATAAACAATTGTCTTGTAAATGGAATTTTTAAAGCATTCTGAATTTAAAAATAAAGAAAAAAGTTTGCAAGACAATAAGAAACACTACATGCCATAAAAAAAAAAAGTGAAGTTTTGTTGAAATCGGTTGAAAAATGTAGGAAATCTGATCCCATATACAAATGAACACACACACACACACACAAACAACCTGAGTTTTATAATAAGTATAACTCAATATGAGTTGTCCCCTTTTCATTCTTGTGATGCCTCTTAATCGTGTTTTCAATTGATTTCGTGCAAAAACAATTGTTTTTCCAATTTTTAAGGTGCTGTCAGAACCACCGCAAGGTAATTTTACGTAGTCCTGTGAAGTTTTGTTGAAATCGTTGAAAAATGTAGAAACCGATCCAATATATAAACGCATACAGACAGACACACACACACACAACCTGGGTTTTATAATAAGTATGATTTCTTGTTTTGTTTATTGCAACATATTAGTATTGTGATATAAAAAAGTAACAATTTTATTAAAAACAATTCTTAATTACTATTTGTGAAGACCAATTTTGGTGATAATGCTAACTGATAGAATCCTCTTTGCTGATCCACAAATCCTAATTTCTGTCCTAATTTTCCTGATAGAACTTTTTAGCAAAGAATCTTTTAAAGAATGGCCTTAATCAAAAATTTTTAGCGATTTGTTGCAAGACTTCACTTGAGATAAGGTAATCTCTTGATTCTAGAATGGACAAATATATTTGTGTTTTGAAATTAAACCAGATGCTTTCTGAAAACAGATAACATCCAAAGAAACTGAAGATATATCAGAAACTGCAAATAGAGATTTTTTTGATGTTTCAATCATATACACACTTATTTATTTTTTTAATATATTTTGAAATGTTCTACAGGTTTTCTTTTAACAGACACACATGCAATACGATTTGGGAAAGAGTGTTGAAACTTCTTGGTCCAGCCAAGAGTCCTTTTATCAAAAATAGCAATCTGATAAAAAATTTCAGCCCAGCTCACTTAAAGTCTGACTAAATGGCCAGTCTTATTATATATATATATAAAAATACTTTTACAAAATAAGGACAAATTGAAATTACAATTGAAAAACAAGGTTTGAATGAAATTGAATGCCAAGTTTCCCAGTAAGTCTCTATTGTTGTGAATTGAGAGCCACACAGGTAGTAAGGTCTCTCACTGTTGGGCAATTATAGATGGGGCTGTTTGTGCAACATAGTTAGCGGCAAAAAGTAAAAGGCAAAAATTTGCACCTTAAATATAGGTTCCTTTTGTTTTAAAGTGTTTGGGGCTGAATAGTTTCACACACTGCAATGGCCACAGATACATGATGTATATTATTATTTGACTGACAATGTGGCATCAGTTTAAAAAATAATAATAAAATAATAATGTTGGCCATAAAACAAAAAGCAAAATATAGCCCAAAAAAATGTCCTGGCTCAGTCAATAAATGCCAAATGTTTCCTTGTAGGAAAGGTTATATTGCTATTTGGCCTTTTCTGTGGCATGAAGTTGAGAATTTTGTCTTCTTACAAATGATGAGCAAGGCTTTTTTCTTTAATGAAATGGGCTAAATGTCTGACTGAGGTAGGTCCAATTCAACTCCTAACATGAAATTTAAGGAGCACATCTGATGCAAAACGGTGTTTTCCTTATGCATGATGGGGATTCATTTTCGTCTTCCTTGCTGTCAAGGAAGTATACCATGAAAAATTTTTGACAAAACCGGTTCCATTTAATTTGGATGTTCCTCGATTTCAACCCAGTGATTTTTCAATAAAATGGATTTTTTTTTTTTTTTTTTTTTTTTAAAAATAATGCTTAAAGGGATTTCATCTGGATTAATAAATAAAAAAATTTTTTTGTGGGAAGAATGAAAGGCCCGGTGTTTATGTTTTGGATATGAATTTTATTCAATTATGGGAAAAGTTCTATATCTAGCCCTATTATGATATTTTTGTCAAATAAATTTACCATTCATGTTGGCTGGGAATTGGTGAAGAAAGTTTGCAAAAGGATTTTGATATTTTTAGTTGTTTCACTTTTTACTAATAAAATTCATAAAAAACCACATATACCATTTTTACACCTTTCACACAACTATGTACATATTCTGAATTTTGCCAATACATGCTTTTGTTTGTTCTTTCATTTGCAAACATTCTGTTATAACTGGTTACAAAAATATACACCATCTAATGGAGAGGCAGATGTCTTCATAAGAATATTGTGTTCAAATCTGTGTCAGGTTGTGTAGGAATATATATATATATATATATATATATATATATATATATATATATATATATATATATATATACATGCACTGGTCATTTCTGAGAATGTTCAATGACAGGATACTAAGATCCTAAAATACAGCTTACAGTTAGATTAGCTAGCAGGAATGTAGGACGCCCATGGTTAAGATACAAGACAAGCTGAAAAGCAACTTGTCAAAGCAGTCAATATACCACACCCTTAATCCTCACACTTGCTAGAAATTTGTTTTAAGAAATCTTCATGTTGTTAAAATGCTAGTTCAGATTATCTGACAAAAATTTTTTTCTTTTTGTTTTTTTTTTTTTTTTGCCTTTTTTAATTTTGTTTTTTTTTCTTTTGTTTGTTTTTTCTTTTTTTTTTGTTTTTTTTTGTTTGTTTTTTCTTTTTTGTTTTTTTTTCTTTTTTGTTTTTTTTTTTTTTGCAGAAAAAACTTTTTCGTTTGTTCTTCTTCACTTTTTTGTTTTTTGTTCTTTTTTTTTTGTTTTTCTTTTTTTATTTTTTTCTTCTTTAAATTGTTAAGAAGTCGTTTTTCTTTTTTTTTTTTTCTTTTTTCTTTAGTTTTTTTTTTGTTTTTTTTTTTTTTCTTTTTTTTTTTTTCGTTTTTCCATTCAAAACTTACATGTTTTGAAAAAAATTCTGCTTTCGTTTTCATTCTTTTTCTCTAAAAAATTATAAAATTTCGTTTTTCTTCTTCTTTTTTTTACTTTTTTAGAAGAAATTTTTCGTTTTTCTTCCTTTTTCTTTGGTTTTTCTCTAATTTTTTCATTAAATACACATCTAGGCAATTTTTCTCTTCTTAAACAAAAAAAAAATTTCATAAATATTTCAATAATGAAAATCTATATCCAATTTCATTAAATATTTCTTTTTATTTTTTTAAAATCCTTAATTTCTATTTTCTACTTATTTTCTTTTTTTTTTTTTTTATCTTCAATTTTTTTCTTTTTTTTTCTTTTTTTTGTAATTTTACATTCAATTTTTTTTTTTTCCATTCATTAATATTTTTTTTTTTTTTTTCTTTTTTTTCTAAAATGTATTTTTTTTTTTCATTTTGTTAAAAACTTTGTTTTTTTTTATGTTTTTTCTTATTCTTTTTTTTTTTGCCCTTTTTTGTTTTTTTTTAATAGGTTTTTTCTATTCCTGTTTTTATTTTTTTTTCTTTATCTTATTTTTTTTTTCTTTTTTCTTTTCAAATGTTTTTTTTTTTCTTGAATATTTTTATTTTCTTTTCTTTTCTTTTTTTTAAATTTACCATATTTGTTTTTTTTTTTTTTTCTTTTCTTTTTAAACATTTTCTTTTCTAATTCTTTTTTTTTTCAATTTCTTTTTTTAATTTTTTTTTTTGTTGAAATAAATTGAAAACAATTTTTTATTTAAATTTTTTTAACTCATTTTTTTTTTTCTTTTCTTGTCTGTTTATTTTGTTTTTCTTTTCTTTTTTTTTGTTTTCATTTTTTAATGTATGAATACATTTTCTTTTCTTAGAAATGACCATGTCTTTATTTTTTCCCTTTTTTCAAAAGAAAGACAAATTTGTTTTCAAGGAGGTTTTCTTTATTTGTTGTCTTTTCAAATTATTTTTTGTTTTTTCAAAAAATTTTTTTTGTTGACTTAGAATTATTTTTAATTAGATTCTTTTCTTTTGTATTAAAATTTTTCTAATTTTTTTTTTTTTGTTTAAATAATGAATATTTTTCTTTTCATAAATTTTTTTTTTTTTTTTTTTTTTTCGAAATTCGGTCAAAACAAAAATCACGGATAAACAAAAATTTTTTTTTTTCCAAAAATCTTGTCCTTTTTGTTTTTCTTTTCTCAGGCATCAGGCAAATATCTTTTCTTTTGACGTGAAACTTTGTTTTCTTTCATTAATTTACATTTTTCTTTTTTTTTTTTGGTTTTTTTTTTTTTTAAAGGGTGATTGTGATATTACGTCCTAACCATTTTTTTTTTTTTCTTCCATAGCACCAACACACAATGACCATTTATTTGATTTTTAGATCCAACTCTGAATTTTTTTTCTTTTTATTTTCTTAATACTGCTATAGACACGTTTTTTTGTTTTTTACACCATCTTGTTAGTAACACTTTTGTAGCGACCCAACTTTTTTTTTACACCGACGAACATTTATTTTCTTTGTATGTGAAAAAACGTAGATGTTTAGGAATAACAGATACGACAAAGGCATCTTTTCTTACAATTGATAAAAAAGACAGATTTAATTTTGAAAGAATGCTTGAGAAAATTAATTTTGTTTATGGTTTATTTGAAGGCAAAGGAAAACAGCTAAATAACCAACTTGTTCACTTTTTTAACAAATCGATGTCGGAACAAATGCCATTTAAAGAAATTCATCTTACAAGAGAACAACTCTGGCTTAAAAGCGACAAAAGATAGGAAGCTGTGAAGAGCCACGTTTCGATTATTGCTGAAGAAATATGTCAAATTGGGATGAGATCATTTATAGATGGAGATATAAAGATGATCATTTTCTTTGACTAGATCTCTATCAAAGAGCTCTATAGCGTTAACAACGCTGCTAAAACTTTTTTGCATTTTTTTTTTTATTCATTTTTCGCTACTGCACTAGCAGGGAAACTAATTATAGGAAGTTTTTTTTTTTGACTGTCCCCTTATTTTACTTAGAATCTTCTTCTTGAACCAAAATATTGCCAAGTAGCGATGCTGGATCCAGAATTTTTGGAATACACTGAGGTGGAAATGAATATGAGAACAAAAAAAAACTATTAAAGAGAGAGAACAATTAAAAAAAAAGAATTAACAAGTCATTAGACAACGACTGAAATTGTAATCAAGTTCTTGAAGATCAAAATTCACTGAGAAGTAAAAAGCCCAAAGAAAGTTCCACAAGCGAGAAGTGCTTTAGAAGAAACCATTAGCATAGAACTTAGTTCTATCTATCCATTTCAGTTATAAAATAATGAAATCTTTAATTAATTTCATAAAGTTTAGGTACCATAGTGGAAAGTTCCACAGAACAATTACCATGTAAGTATTTCTTAAAAATAACAGGTTATGGCGGTTTTGACTATAGGGAAGATGCTATGTTCCAGGACCAATGATTTGCGGATTATTATAAAAAAAAATTTTTCTTTACAGATTCATCTCCTGGTTAAATTTAAATTTCCTCTATGGAAGCCAAGTGTCTCCTGTTTAAGAATCACTGTTGCGAGATGAATTTAAACCTTAATAAATACCTGAACGATACCAAAAGTCCATTATTTAGAGCCTCACTGGCTATTCTACAGTTTGTGGAGACTACTAAAAAGTAACGCAACGTATATAAGATAACATCTGTATTTTTTGTTAATTATTTCATGTTGCTAATTAATTCACAAAACGTGCTATTTGGTGTAGCATTTTTTGTGTTCTTGTATTTTTAAGTGCAGAGACTGGCACAGTTAAATGCCTTGTCTGAGTAAATACATTAACTCCTATCTTGGATAGTTTAAAATCTTAACCTGTTCAAGTCCAAGGGCTAACCGTTATCTTTTTATACATATAATAAAACAAAAAGCGCATCTTACTCTATAACCCTCTACCTCTAGAGGCCCTTACGCCTTGTACAAGGTGAACATCGTGATAAAACAAACAAAATAAAAATCCAGAATTTTGAAATTATCAGATCTTATGCAAGTCAATATTTTTGCAATTCCGAATTACCCAATCAACGTTAATAAATTTAAAAAAAAACATACAGGAAGTCCGATGAATATTTTCTATTGGCCAATGCCACGAGCATAGCGACTGAATTTGATATATTACTGTAATTATTTACATTGAATTAAATAAAATGTGGAATGGTCGCACATGTGCTTCAAAAGCAATACGGAATTTTTTTTTAAGCATTTTAATTTAAACAAGGAGGTTACAGAGAGTGAAATATAAGTTAAATTTAAGACAACTCGATATGGAACATATACTTTCGACCGATAAATAACAGTAATTGAGTCAATTTCAAAGTACAAGAACAAGACAGAAAGTTACGGAAGGATGATTAATTATTGATTTTTGGACGAAGATGCCAGGAGAAAGAAGACTGTTGTCTATAAAACTGATTTTTGTGCAAAGGAAAACAGAAGGTACGAAGCAGGACACGCAGAAAATAGTTGCCACGGCTGCTGAATGTTAGAACTGGTCTAACTAAGGAATGTAGTTCGTCTGGACATTTTCCATAAAAAACAGCGATAGAGTAACAAGAGACTTTCGACGTTTTGTCTGGGGTGGGAGGTTGTAAAATAATCTATCACCCACAATGACACGAAAACGCTTTTGGATTCTATCAAGATTGGAATAGAAAAGATATATATTTGAAGTTTCTCCTATGTATTCCTAGTGGAATAAAAGAACACATAGGATAAACTTCAAAAATTTAAATTTTTTACAAAAACAATAACATTAAATGCATTAGTCGTTCAAAAATTATGAGACTGGTCACAATTTTTTTTTTGAAAATGCTATTATTTAATTAAAAAGAAAATAATTTACTAAAGACGAAAATGTTTAGGAAATGCTTTAATCAAGGTCATCACAGTAAATTTACGTCAGGTTTTTACAATGTTTCGCCGTTCATGGCAGATCTTATATTACACAATGTGGAATATTTAATAATTTTTTGCGATGGGAAAATAAACAAAAAAAAAAATTTATAAATGAAATGGCGTTTGGTTTGGAGGAGAGGCGTATTCAAAAAAAAATCGAAAAATTTTTTTTCACTGCAAATTATTCATTATATCAATTCCAAAATAAAAATATTTTTAAAAAAATTAGAGCCGATTACACAATATTTCAAGCTGAATTTAGGTTTATAGTTCGTAACCATGCAATGAGATGAGGTAACATAAACCGTAGATTTGTCTGCGGAATATCATTACATTATTGTTACATAATTATAGTGAAATCATTAAGGTTTTTTGTCAAAAGCATTTTATTTTTGGTCGTATATTAATTTAAAATATTCCTTTTTACAGGCTTTATTTTTTAAATGGAATAAGATCATTCTAAATTTCAGAATTTTGTTATTGCCCATCAAAATGACTGGAAAGAAAGCGATCTAAAAAACAATGGAAAAGAGAGGTAACAAAGCGTAAACGAAATAGCTCCAGTTTGTTCAACTTTAGGAAACTTAGCATTGCAGCCAAAGTATTCTAAAATGCTGCCAATAACAAAAAGAAAATGAAAATACCTAACAACAAATTGAATATAGCATCAAAATTTATATTATTTTTATTTATTTGTTATGTAACTAAATACATAATTTAACAATGTTTCCGTAAAACTTGATATTTCCTGTAATAAATTCTTAATAAAATTATTATTATTATTTTACTTAAGTGTAAAGGTAGTCCTACATTTACAATTCCTTACGGTTAACCATGAAAATAAATATTGATCAAAACTGCCTAAAACCTTTAGCGCGTATTGCTTCAAAATTATCAAATGTTGAATACGCCCCTCCTTGAATGCATTATATACCTAAAACCTTATCTAAAAAAAAGAAAAAAAAATGCTTGTTTCGCTAGATCATTTGTGATTGAGTTCGATCCTCACTGGTTACCTACATACTTTCGGCCATATTTAAGCTACGCTTAGAGCATCGCCATATATTAAAATTCTCAATGTCTTTCTTTTCTTCGTGCGCATGTGTAAACGCATGAACGTAAATATAGATTTTGTCCGCTGAAGGACGAAACATGTCCCATAAAAAACTTTTCCCACTTATTTTATATAGTTAAAATCACGAGAATTGTTGTATTATGGATATACGTGTTGTATATGTAGGTGAATGACTAAGTCTAATGATTGAAAACAAAAACAATCGCGAGAAATATTGCTTTTTGGCAATGAACTTAATTCAGTGGTGAAAGTTAATCACAGGCATGGCATATTATTCCATTAAAATATCAGATCAATTTCCGTCAATAACTACGTGTTAAGTTACGGATATATTGATCCACCTTCGTGTTGGAAAGAAGTAAACAATATCTCATTTCTCTTAGAAACATTCGTGTTTGTGGCACGCACCTCAGTAGAGTTTGAAAATCTCCATACATCAAAACAATGTCCTTTTGTCGAGCAAAATGTTACATATTTATCTCCCAGAGCTGCTCTATTTTTTTTCCTTCCTAGCAGACAGAAAACATGTCATCCCTGACTATCTCTTTTGTTTCTGAGCATGGCCGGTCAATTGTGGCAGCTTTATCGTCCTGTCAATGTTATTGATAAAATATTGTGTGACACGGCTGCACTTTCTCCTCATTCACGCTTTCTTTTTAATTCAATTTTCCTTTCTTCTTTCACGTCAACACTCTTTCTCACGCTCTCTTACGTCAGCATTTTGTTCTCTCTCCTCCATTGCGCTTTTTCCCATTTTCCTCCTGCACATCTGTCTTTTTTTTTTTTTCTTTTTCTGAATTTTCCAGTTTTGGCCATTTTACTCTCTCACATAAGCTTCTTTTCTTTGTTTCCTTCTGTCTCTCGTTCTATCTCCTTTCTCTTTTTTTATCAATCACTGTCTTTTTTTCTTCATCTTTTTCTATTTCTTTTTGATTTACTTCTTTTTCTTTCTTTACCTTTTTTTTTTTGCTCCTTTCTTTTTTTTCTTTCTTTCTTTCTTTTCTTTCTGTTCATTTTTCCTTTTTCTCCTGGACAACTGTCTTTTTTTTTTTTTTCTGACTTTTCCCGTCAAAATCATTTTCTCTCTCACAAGTTTCTTTCTTATTGTTCATTTTTTTATTTCTTTATCTTTTTTTTTTTTTTATATTTTCTTCCTTTTTTGTTCATTTTTTCTCTTTCTTTATTTCCTTCTTTCTCTCGTTCTCTATCCTTCCTTTTTCTTTCTTTATCTCTGTCTTTCTTTCTCTGCATCTTTTCTCTCTTTCTCTTGATTTACTTCTTTTTCTTTCCTTTCTGTCTCTCTCGCTTTCTTTCTTTCTTTCTTTCTTTCTTTCTTTTTTTCTTTTCTTTCTTTCTTTCTTTTTTTTTTTCTTTCTTTCTTTCTTGAATAAGTGTTAATCAAAATTATCAATTGAAACAGCCTTATATTGGTATAAGAAGACCATTGACATTTCATTCTTTTATATAGTATGATAATATGAAATTCAAATATATTATTTCTCTGAAAATCAAAAATTTATAGAAAGTAAAAAAATAGTGGTGTATATTTCCTGAAATTTTTTAACTGTTTTTATCTTGTGATAATGTGTTTTTGTAAATAAATTTTAATCTACTTTTGTCTAAATAAATGAAAATAAAATAAACTTTATAACTGAAAATTTGTAAATATGATCCAACCAGCTTCTTGGAGGTTATAGAAAAAGTGGTTTATCATTAAATAAGATTTTCATCTTTAAACAATTGTTTTGTAAAGAGCTGTTATTAACAGATTTTGTGAGAAGCTGAAACATTCATTAGCAGAGTCAGGATCTACTGAATATTTTCTTTCTATACAAGCCAGTTAATCTTTTCTCTCTTTTTTTTTTTTTATATGACATACTTTTGAGAAGCCTATATTCTATTTTATTGAATATTCTCCCCTATTCTGAAGCTAACTAGTATTTTTTCAAAGCTAACAAAACAGTTTCTATTGGTTATGATGGTCTAAAAAAATGATGTAACCAATACAAATAACACAGATATATACACTAAAAAACATGCTTATTTCAGGTGATTTTTATATATATATTTAAAGTGCTGAATTAAAAAAATGGAAGCCATTTTCTCCTTCATATAACTTCTTCTTTATTTTTTAATTTTTTTATTTGTTTTCACAAAAACATTATTTTGTTTTTTATAAGTTCACATGTTTTATATGGATATTTTATTTGAATTAAAATATGTTTGAATTCAGTACATATTAGTATTAAATCCATGTTTTAAACTAGGTATGTTCATGAGATCCATAAAAAATAGCATAGCCTGATTAAAAAAAGGCCTTAAACTTGATGAAAATAATTTTTTTATTGTCTAAATGTTTGTTATTATTAAGAGGAAAGATCAAAGTATTTTTGATTATTTTTTTACATTTTTAATAATTTTCTAGCACGTCCAAAATTTTCGTTAAAAATCTTGTTTTTTTTAATTAGCAAAATTGACAGAAAATCAATTGTCAGCCATTTTTAAAACTTTTGTTTACAAAAGTGAAAGTCTCTGTTTAAAATTCTTTTAAAAAATCAATCAATTATGATTTTTTAAAAATTAATTTGATAAAATTAGAAATTATAAAGTTTATTTAATATATTTTGAAACAAACATTACTTACTTTCTGCACTGAAAAATGTGCTTTAAAATAAGAGAAAGCCAATCATAACAGCGGTGTTGATTGACAAGTGACATGTGCGTGATTTCATCTCACACTGACATCTTACAGGAGAAAATGCTATAGTATGGAAGGTCACAAGTGACAGTTTAGCTTTACGTGAACAATTTAATTACCTCATTATTTTACTTACTTTTCAAAATTTTCTGCTGCTACTTGGTTGTATATAGGATGATATATAGTTCAATTTTGGGTTTTTTAAGTAAAACTTCTCAACATGTGTTTCACCCATCGTAAATGTAAAAATGTAAAGGCTGTTAACAGTGCTGAACAACATTTATATACAAAAATCTAATCACTTGTTGTTTTTATTGTATCATGTTTCTTCCAGGCTTCTGTACATTTGAATTATAACCATTTTTATTGACATAAAAGGCAAGGAACAGTAAGTTTTTTTTTCTAACTGGTGGTTCGTGGATTATAAAAGCTTGTGCAATTTATAATATGTACAGCTAGAGGTACTTAAAAAACATTAAGTAAAGGATTTGACATTTCCACTAATTTTACAATATTTAACAACTTTAATGTAGACTAATTAAATAATTTAAGAAATAACAATTGTTTTAAAAATTTATTTTTCATTAAAAACGTTTTTTTGCCTTCAGACAATATTATGCATATTCATAAAAGCAACTAAAAGCATTTGAAATTAAATAATATCTTTGTTTTATTGAGTTTTGTATGTTACAATTCATAGCTGATTTTAGGTAGACAAGGTCGGATTTTTAAACAAAACCTGATTTACTTTCCTCAAAGCCTTGTTTTTAACTAATATAATGACTTGCGTGCTTCAACATTTTTTCTAGAGTTTTCATTAAATTATTTATGGTGGTAATATATATATATATATATATATATATATATTTATTTATCATAACTAAAAAAAAAAAACATTTATAATAATTTCCATCATTTCTGTAAGTTTAATTAAAATCTGACAATTATTTCTATTTTGCAAGATTTTCAAAATTAATGTCTGTCATAAAAAAAACAAAAAATTTGCCATGTTATTTACTACGAGTTCCGGTGATGCAGAGAAACAAGGTTTTTCAATCAAAAGTTAGAATGTTCTAATAAAGACAGAAAATTTTTTAAAATAACTAAAAATTATTTTGTTCTTTTTCTTAATTTTTTACTTAAAACCTTTTAACGATAAAATTTTGCTTTCGAAGTTTAAGGCCGTTTTTATCAAGCTATGCTCATTTTCCAGCGATCTCACGGATATACCTATTTTAAACAATAGTTAATTTAATATTGAATATATCAGGAACACAATAGGGATTAGTCATGCCATAAGAAAAACAGCATGTTTAGCATTTGGACTTTAGTGTTACATAGTCTGGTCTCAAAGCATTAGTGATATATTGATACTAATTGTTGTTATTTTCTACAGATAAAATATTGTTGAGCTGTTAACTTATGGCATCTTGAGTTTGAGTTAACAGTCCTGATTTTTTTTTCATATATATTTGTAGAAAAAAGCAAAAAAGAAACAAACATGGATTTTTTTTTTTAAATAAATATATTATGCCTACTTTGGAATAAACCTTGAGACCAGCCTACAAAATGAGCCCCCTCAAGATGTTAGCTTTGTTTGTGTATACTAATACTACAGACAAAAATGGAAAAGAAATCTCTTGCTTCTGTAATTCCAATGATATAAAAAGAACCAAAACAATCAAAGTAGTGATTTTGCTATTTTTGTTCCTGAAAAATTTAGGGATACAATGAAAAGAATGAGCAAGAAATCACTTCCATCAACAATAAAACCTTGTACATATGGGTCTAACCTTCCAATCTCTGCTCCGACTGTTAAGCTTGATTATGTAGAAATTCACTCAGATGAAAAATTGCTGCAGATAGACTTAAATGTTATGTATATATCACTAGGACAGCAGTTAGGATACATATATACACAAATTCTTATATTTTTTCTACATTTGGGGCATCATAACCAAGAATCTACATTGATTCAGAAAGAATTAAATTTGTTACCGTAAACAGCACCAAACCTAACATGGTGAATCTAGAAAATGTGATGTGATAGAAACGTTCTAAGTGTAGCTTTTCATTATGTTCATGTGTGTAGAAATACATTACTACTAAGATTGAAACAATTTTAAAGATTAATTTTTCAAACTTCTTTTAATTGATTGCTGTTGTTTAAACACATTTCATAATTTGATCATAATTTTGACTCAAACTCAATACAGGCATCAAGTTTTTAATCATCAATGAAACAAAATTTAAAAAATTGAAATAATAAAAGCCTGATGAATTTATTGCCAATGGTATTTGTTATATTTTTTTTTTTTTTTTATAATAATTTTTTTTTGTTTGGGAGATATATATAGATATAAAAGGAAGAGGTTATAGTTGTTCCAATGAAATAAAAGTGCATATCTTAAAGAGAAGAGAGAAACCGCAAATGTTTTGGTCATTATGTGGATTTTTTAAAATACATATACTTTATTTTTCATATTTTTGTTACACATTTTTCCAGTCTCACAACCTTCATCAGGCAAAGAGTTGTTATTTCTACATATTATTAAAAAGTGATTAATTCTCATCTTTTTCCATTGTATTTTTTGTGTAGTAGTAAACCACTCCAAGAAAAATTTGGGTTGCTACTACACAAAAAAGACAATAGTTAAACACCGGAAAACAAGGAAAATTAAGTCTAGGATAATCATTGCTTTCACCATCTTCATCATAAATTGTACTGAATCACTCTAATTCACAACCAGAGTAAAAAGGCACAGAATAAAAAAAAAATTATTGCAGGATATCTCATCAAGTAGTTTAGAACACTTTTGAATCAATTAATGGTTCATTCAGGATTTTAATCTTTTTTCTTTTCTAATAATTAAGAATCTGTGGTTTTTAAAAATGATTATATTGTCATATGATGGAA
>CAHIKZ030002404.1:0-92500 GCA_903632075.3 Acanthosepion pharaonis
TCACGACCCATTCATTCAGAAATTCACAATTTACTCATTCACCATAAGAACTTATCGATCAACTCTCAATCCATACACCAAAATACCACATATTCGCAGCCGTAGTGGGTATGACGTACATCCGCGTCCTGGGTATGACGATAAACTACATCCGCGTCCTGGGTATGACGATAAACTACATCCGCGTCCTGGGTATGACGATAAACTACGTCCAACAGCAAGGCCTCTGATCAGGAGGCTTTGAGGAACGTTGAACCACCTCTTAATTGCTGGTGTTCCCGGGTGCACCCTGACCGGGGTTGTAGCACCTGTTAGGGTCCCAGCTATGGGCAAATAGTTAACCCCGAAACTGGGGTAAAAAAACACTATGAAAGTGTAAAAATAGATTTCAATACCAAAAATAATTTATAAAATATTATTACCGGAAATAAATTTTGAAGAAAATCTATTACCGGAAATAGATTTTTGACAAAAACAAAAATATTACCTGAAAAAAAAGTTATCGGCATTAAATGACTCATTGAGGTTGATATGCCGTAAAACCAAACAAACCAAACCAAAACCACATATTCGCTGGTGACCTACAAAACACCCCATGACATAAAAATTTTGAAGTCCATGAAATCCCAAAATTTATAAAAATTTCACGATATATGAAATGATGGGGTGAGATGAACCCAAAAAACAAACTAAAAATGTAACACAAATAAAATTAAAAGAAAACAAATGTTAGTAGGACCCACCAATCCATTACGTCATTAATAGAGAAGCTTTAGGTTAAATTAATTGAGGAAGACGGAGAATATTTTATGCAAAATAAATGCTATTTTCTTTTCTTCTTTATACAATAGACTTATTTATGAATTTTCGTAAATTGTATATTTGTTTTGTGTAAAAAGTATAAAGGATTTTGAAAGACTTTTGCCAAGAGACTTATTTATGAATTTTCGTAAATTGTATATTTGTTTTGTGTAAAAAGTATAAAGGATTTTGAAAGACTTTTGTCAAGAGACTTATTTATGAATTTTCGTAAATTGTATATTTGTTCTGTGTAAAAAGTATAAAGGGATTTTGAAAGACTTTTTTGCCAAGAGACTTATTTATGAATTTTCGTAAATTGTATATTTGTTTTGTGTAAAAAGTATAAAGGGATTTTGAAAGACTTTTGCCAAAGACTTATTTATGAATTTTTAAATGAATTTGTTCTGTGTAAAAAAGTATAAAAATTTTGTATATTTGTTATTTATGAATTTGTAAAAAGTATAAAAAGGGATTTTGAAAGACTTTTGCCAAGAGACTTATTTATGAATTTTCGTAAATTGTATATTTGTTTTGTGTAAAAAGTATAAAGGGATTTTGAAAGACTTTTGCCAAGAGACTTATTTATGAATTTTCGTAAATTGTATATTTGTTTTGTGTAAAAAGTATAAAGGGATTTTGAAAGACTTTTTGCCAAGGCTATGTTGGAGGCACGGTGGCCTTGGATGCAAAGAGTTCTTTGATGCTTCATCAACATTTAGATTTGGCCTGACAAGCCTTTTTGTACTGCACTCATTCAATCACGTCATTATACAAGGACTTGCCCTTTTCGAAACGGCTTCAGCACCGCAGTTTCTGTTAAATGATTCTGTCACCAGAACATTTCTGTCTCATCCTTCATTTAGCGGAAAACAACCAAATAAATTTCGCCTTTTCCTGCCAGACGGAGAGAAAAAAAAAAAAGCGGTAAAATGTAACTTTTAATAAATGCGTTTTGTCGGCTTCATCCTTTTTCCCTCTACGCGATGACAACGGACCGTTTAGTTGATAAATAAGGAAAAGTCTTACGGATTGCAGCTACGGGTGCACTTCAGTGATTAGAGCTCTGGACTGGTGTGTGAGAGTTCAATTGTCGCTGTTTACACAAAGGAAAATAGCAAACATCAAATAGGGAAAAACGAAAATAAATATTACTTCCCTACAAAAAAAAAAAAAAAACAGAAAAAACATTGCTTCAAAACGAAAAATTATTTGAGAGAAATTTGTATGGCTGATGCTAACCTCAAGGAGAATGACTCATTGTGCTTCCTAACGTTTTACGCTCATATGAAATGGAACAATTATATTGAATCAATTGCTAGGTCAGCTTCTAGGATATATGGTTCACTGTGTCGTGATAGACGATTTTTCTCGCCAGAATCTCCCTGACGCATTTATAATGGGTACCATTCGTCTATACATTGAATACTTTTACCACTGCCATATACAGATCATCCAATGATGTATGTTTGTTTATTGTAAACATACGTTAGGAATCTAAAGAGCTTAAGAACTTTACACCAGTTAATGTATCTACGATGGCCCTACTTAAAAGGCCCGACTGCCAACTCTGAAGAGGGGTAATAAACACACCAAGTAATTATTTACAAAACTCAAAGCGTCCTGGGTTAGACAGAATTACATCCAACAGCAAGGCCCCTGATCAGGAGGTTTTGAGGAGCGTGAAACCACCTCTTAATTGCTGGTGTTCCAAGGTCCGTACTGACCAGGGGTGGTAGCACATGTTAGGGTCCTGGCTATGGGCAAATAGTTAACCCTCGAACTGGGGTCAAAACACCATGAAAGTATAAAATAGATTTTAATACCATCAATACATTTTTGCCAAAAATATTACCAGCAATGAATTTTTGAAAAAAAAAATTATTACTAGCAATATAATATTACCAGTGTAACAGTGTTTTTGAAAAAATTACCAGTAATGCATTTTTGAAGAAACGTAGATGTTACCAACAATACATTTTTGAAGAAAAAATATATATTACCAGCAATACATTTTTGAAGGAAAAAATGGTATTACCAGCAATATATTTTTGGAAAAAAAATATTACCAAAAAAGTTTTGAAAAAATATTACCAGCAATAAAAATCTTGTCGGCATTACATAACCCTTTGAAGTGTTGATATGCCGTAAAACAAACTAATCCAAATGATAACTGTAATATAGACGACCAGTATTTTCTAATCGCTAATCTAAATAAAGATTTAGTATCTATCTATATTTCTGAGATGAGGTATTGTACTTTGCACTATTTACATTGTTCAAACAGTTTTCTCCATCTTTGATGTTATATTCCCGACGTTTAGGCCGTCGTACGCCTCGGCTTTCTTTCTGAAGATGGCCAGAGCGTACAATAGCCGAAACATTGTAAATATGGCATCAAAGATGAGAACAACAGTTCAAACAAATTAATGCTTGTAGAATCAAATATAAATGACCAAGAATTTATCCCCACACCAAGATAATGTTTATAAACTCAAATATAATTAAAAAAAAAAATCAAGAGACTGATTTTGACACTGACCAATTAATAGTAATTTTAATATTAGCCGTTTCTTTATAAGGAAACATTCGGCATTGATTGACCGAGCAATCAGTACTACTCTCGGTTGAAATTCATAAAACCTTTCTTAAAACAATTCAACAAAATACGTTTCTCAAGTCCAATAGCTGTTATCGCTCTTTCTAGTATTCATGGACAGTTCCATTTTCACCTTTTATTTGAATTAGTGTGAAATGTCAAATATTTCATTATGCCATTATTTTTTTATCTTCATGTTACATGGGCCATACATTTTAGTTGTTGCTGCTGTTGGTAGTCCTCAAGTGATGTGGTTTAATTTATTTGGTATTTTCTTCTCTGATTTTTTAGTTGCTGTTGATAGGTTAGGCATGCTGACTAAAACCTTTCCCTACCAGCAGCATTTTTTTTTTTTTTTTACCTCGGCTTGGTGTATACCTGAGGAAAGTATACCCTTGATACCTATTTGGTATTTAGTTATATGCTCACCGTTAAATCCGGTATTAATAAGAGAAATTAAAATAAACGACCAGATATTTATTATAGGATTATAAAAAAAAACAGTATTAATTATAGGTTTGTATCTTTTTTTTACAGGGATGTTTAACCTGTAGAAGACCTGAGAGCCTCTTGAAGTAGAGGGCTACAGAATAAGAGGTATTACTTGACCCAAACATACAACACTGACCCAAGCACACAACAATATTCCTAACACCAAAGTAACACTTACTTACTTAGCGTTTTTTTACTACATTCACCATAATACCTCATTGTTCCATGAAAGTACTAACTAGTTCTCTTATGTATAATTCATTGTCTGTGGGTGGGGATAAAATAACAATTTAAAAATCTAAACTACAATGAATATTTACAAAATGTACAAGAACTATTTATAAGAAACTAACCCCCACAATCCCTAATATTTATAAAAACTAAACACCCCCCACAATCCCTAATATTTATAAGAAACTAACCCCCCACAATCCCTAATATTTATAAGAAACTAAACAACCCCCCACAGTCCCTAATATTTATAAGAAACTAAAACCCCCCACAATCCCTAATATTTATAAGAAACTAAACCCCCCACAATCCCTAATATTTATAAGAAACTAAACAACCCCCCACAGTCCCTAATATTTATAAGAAAAACTAAACACCCCCCACAATCCCTAATATTTATAAGAAACTAAACAACCCCCCCACAATCCCTAATATTAATATTTACCCCCCACAATCCCTAATATTTATAAGAAACTAAACAACCCCCCACAATCCCTAATATTTATAAGAAACTAAACAACCCCCCACAATCCCCTAACAATTTATTTATAAGAAACTAAACAACCCCCCCACAATCCCTAATATTTATAAGAAACTAAACAACCCCCACAATCCCTAATATTTATAAGAAACTAAACAACCCCCCACAATCCCGAATATTTATAAGAAACTAGACAACCCCCCAATCCCTAATATCTATAAGAAACTAAACAACCCCACAATCCCTAATATTTATAAGAAACTAGACAACCCCCCACAATCCCTAATATTTATAAGAAACTAAGACTCCCCTAATCCCTAATATTTATAAGAAAAACTAAACCCCCACAATCCATAATATTTATAAGAAACTAGACACCCCCCACAATCCCTAATATTTATAAGAAACTAACCCCCACAATCCCTAATATTTATAAGAAACTAGACAACCCCCCACAATCCCTAAATATGACAGAAAGTAGCTACTTTGTGATATGCGTTCTTCAAATTCGAAGAAGAATAAATTTTATATTTTGAGGTTTCCGAAGCCAGATCATCCATTTGTGATAAAGTGTCAAGTCTAGTGAATCTATTAATACTTCTATATTCCGCAACTAATTTCTTTTTATGCCGTTTGTTATTAACAATTAAAATTTGAGCCCGCCAAGGAGACGTAGGGAAATAACGACTAATCCTAGAATTGAATAGGTTAAGATTTTAATGATCGCGAAATCATCTCTTGGGAATCGGTTCCACAAAGCAGAGTTATGCAAGAAGAAGCTACTCGAGTGGAACTTACGTCTCACCAATGGAATGCGAAGAGGATAAGGGTGGTTCGCTACAATGTGCGTCGCAAGGCTGCTCTTAGCCGTGAAGCTTTGAACCGGTGAAACTAAGGAATGTATTTCATCTGAGCACCTTCCATTGAAATAGTGATAGAGCAAAGGTTTGCGACATTTCGTCTGTGTGGAAGCGGTTGTAGGGTGGAAAATAACTTGTCATCAAAGAAGCGGAGACGTTTTGGGACTCTACTGAGATTGGAAAGTGAAGACTGGGCAACTCCTTTTCCATATATGACAGCAATACTCCGTTTTAGATTTCACTTGGCTCTTGTAAAAGGTAGAGGATAGTACCAGGAGTCAGATACTTACTGGAGCGGTACAGGGACCCGTTACTGCCTACTGTCTCCAAAATGTTGTGGTTGACTTAAAAGTATTAAATATCTCAGAAAGTTTTGACATGTAAAATCAAACAATCCACGATATTTCTGATTTCTGTTGTGTTCGAATTCAAGTTGGATTCATTATATTAATTTACACGCATTTTATGAATCCACTTCTTTTCTCCCCGACTTGTGTTTCTAAAACCATTACTATCTAAAAAAAATGCGTTCAAAATATTTTAGATTTCGGCATTAAAAAAACCGCTGAACAATTACAACCAATCTTCATTTGTGAGGAAATTGTTCACCATTTACTCCTTATAGAAGGACCCGTATTCAGCAGTTTTTTTTTGTAATGACATTTTCCTGTTTCTTAATACGTTGCTTCTTTTTTTTTGACAGTGTCTTTCGTTATTCCAATTTGCCTTCGGATTTCGGTGCTACATTTTGCATTTTTTATTTTTAAAGGGTTAAATATCCCAACAAGTTTAGACTTGTCGTAAAACCAACCAACCCTTGATATTTTTATCCATGCTGCTTATTTCAATGTGATAAAATCGAAAACGATTATTTATTGCCATGAAAAGCAATAAAACATAGGATAAAAAGAAAACTGGTCAAAAATTAATAATGCGGGCGCCAATCCTCAGAAAAAAAATCGTTAATACATAAAATCATTGCTCATGATAGATTTCTAAGCGTGTCTTCATATTGCTCTATTGTCTGCTGTACCATATCATCCTCGTGAAGGAAGTTTTGACACATTTGTTTTATACACTCTTCACACCATATCACAGAGAAGATTGTTCGTTGTACTTAGAGCTTGCTAGGCGTCTTTTATGGGTAAGGACAACCCTTTATTTTACTCTTTGACTCCCTGTCCTTTATTGAATTAAGAAGGTAAAAAAATCATTTTCAATTATATTGTGTATACATTTTTCTATGTACCATGTCCCTTCATGAAGTGGGCGATCATGGCTTCCAAGATCCCCTTATTCTTTGTAAATCTAGGCAATGTTTTTCTTTTTACTATTGTTCTCGTTATTTCTTCTGCCATCTATTTACACAGGTTCGTTATTGTTATGGTCCGGTTCCTTATACCACGGTGATAGTCCAAGGTAGAACCAATAAAGAAGAACTCGAACACAGGTATGGAATAACACAGATATATTACAAACAGGAATATATACAGAGAAGTAGAAAGTGTTAGTATGAACAATCAGGTTTTGTAGAGAGAACAATGTAGTCTCGACCAGTATCACTATTCCAATGTCTTGCAGTAATTGTCTGAACGCGACTCTATTTCGGACTGCCTCTTGACTCGACTCTTGAACTACTCATGATATTGAGTCACCCCCCCACGAGGGTGTCATGTGGCACAAGGCCTTTTTAACGTTGGAATTCCCGAGCCATTAGGCTCGGCCAAAAAATAGCCCATTTGAACCCGTATAAACGGGTTCAGGGCCAATTTACCTCCCCGAAGGAGACTCCGCCCATCGGCGTAGCCTCCTTCGGGTTCCTCTCCGTCCGGAGACAGAGAGTTAAACCGAGCAGTCTGTTCAAAAATGAACGACTTGAACTACTCATGATATTGAGTCTCCCTCCCACTGGGGCAACATGTGACACAAGGTCGGTTTTTTATTGTGGGATTCCCGAGCCCGTGGGCTCGGCCCAAAAATATGCCCGTTTGAACCCGTATAAACGGGTTCGAGGCCGGTTTTACCTCCCCGAAGGAGACTCCGCCCTTCGGCGTAGCCTCCTTCGGGTTCCTCTCCGTCCGGAGACAGAGAGTTAAACCGAGCAGTCTGTTCAAAAATGAACGACTTGAACTACTCATTCCTTGCCTACTCCTGAGGCGCAGTATTTATTAAGTATGGAATAGTCCATTATGATTATTATGGGTAAGATCCCATAACAGTTATGTAGACTATTTGATGTTACACTTTTTCACCTTTCCCTTCAATATGTGCTTATTTACTAAAGAGTAAATTTATTCACTAAAATCGCCATTGGCTTAAACCACTGCCTCCAGACGACTTCGGAAGCTCTTGCAACTCTTCTGGACGCTCTTTTTTTTTTTAAGTTAGGGAATGCTGCCATAATCATTGCCTTCAGTTTACCATTTTTTATTGCCAGAAGGAGTTTTGCTGTCCTCTTTCTCAACTGTGTCCGACACATAATAATCAAGGGATTTGCAGTCTGTGGAGTTAGGCCAGATATAAGATATAAGGGGTGATTACTTTAACAGATTTATTTACCAGCATTACACAAATATCTTGAAATACTAAAGAGCAAATTATTGCCATTTTCTTCAACCTCGGCCTCCAGATGACTTTCCGAATCTCTTGCAACTCTTCTGCACTGTCTCCTTGTTTAAGTTGGTGAATGCTGCCATAATCCTTGCCTTCAGTTCATCTTTGGTGTTACAAGGAGTTTTTTTGGTCTCTCGCTCAACTGCGCACCACACATAATAATAAATGGGGATTGCACTATGGGGACTCAGGTGTTGCGGTTGCAGAAATTGCCTGACAGTCAAGACTGGGTTCCCCAGCTTGTCTGGCATCGTGCAGGGTCCTGTTGCTAGACATAAGGCCTTCCAACGGCTACTTCCTTGACTCAAGACAATATTATCTCTCCAAGGCACTTGATGCAGGTCTCCGTGTTGAATTTGAATCCCTGTGGGATAATGAATGAAAGCATAACGTCGCCATCATTAGTGATCACTCGAAACACCATGATGCTGACAGGATATATCATCCAACACTTTCCGAATCCTCTGCACTGTCCCCAGATTGAAACCTAAACATAGCAGTTCAGCAGTTTTCTTTGTTTATAAAGAACTTTTCTTGCTTCTTAATACTTTGCTTAGCATTTAGAAAAGATCCTTTATTCCAGTGTCTTCCGATTTCGGTGTCAAATGTTATGTATCCTATTAAAACACTCTCTATACGTCTAAATTTTCGCATCGTACTTTGTTTTGATATCTCCACTTTGTAAATAGCATCTTGGTATGTACCTTCATGCTAACAACCATGCCATCTTACAGTTGATGGGTAACCATTTCTTCTCGCTTTCTGTTATACCAGAACATTACCTATTCTATTGTAATAGACTCTCCCACACATAATAAGTAGTAGTAGCGGTCGCCAGTTAGGCTCAGTGGTGTTGAGTGAGTCAGTCGATGTCGGACATTGAAGTATCAACCACCACAACTAGATTGCTGCGTCATTAACTATTATTGTAAGTTCCTAACGTTTTGTACCTCGAACCTAATTTAGGACCGACTTAGTGAAATACAAGCCTCCACTGTGTAAACTACTCTACAATACTTTCCTTTACAATTTTTTCTCGGAGATCTGGCGGTTTTATTTCTGCGTCTGCCACCAACGCTCACCAATAATACATCCTGGGAGAACTTCTAGTTCTCTTACGGTAGCTTCGTTGTAAAGTTTAATTAAATCAGAAAAAAAAACGCATCCTTGTCTTACGCTCCTTCATATTTTTTGTGCATTTACTCAATTCATTTTCGGTCCGTATGCAGGCGGTTGGCTCCTATTATATTTTCTGGATTATTATCTTTCCAAAATAGATCTTCTCTTACTTGCGGTTTGAATATATTTTCGTACCGTGACGCATCAAATGCTTTTTCCCTAATCTATGAAACTTAGGCATACAAAATCACTACATATTTTTCATCATTAAACTGAAATTATTGAACACGTATTTAAGAAAACATTAATTGCTGGACTGCGATCACGTTAGACTACACTAAACGAAAAAAAGCTAAAACCTCCATTTTGCCTTTAAAACATCATGTAAGTAGTACAGTCAGTTATGTGCCATGCATGATACATCGTTTAGGGCGATCATGTATCTTTCGATACATGACTGACGATGTAGATTTTTTCCCCGCAGGAGGTTGCCATTTCTTTCGGCGGTAGACCATTTGCCATCAAATTTATAGAATCCAGTCTGTCCTGCTTCTTACCCATCCAAAGCTTGGGTGGGGAAGAAGAGGAGGATTCATACCTTTCCCAAAGGGTATTAGCATGTCAGTCAGTCATGTGCCAAATTGCGATACACGCTTAGGCGATCATTTATCTTTCGATACATGACTGACGAACAAAGTGGATTTTTTCCTGCAGTTGGTTGCTATTTTTTCTGCGGTAATTTTATCAAAATGTATTGCTGGTTATTTTGCCTTAAATTGAATTGTTATTCATTTTATATAAATATGTATTGAGTGTTTTTTTTGCATAAAAAATGTATTGCTGGTATTTTTTTACTATAAACCTTTCTTGGTCTTTTGTTTGGGGATTCACAATTTTTCCATAGCTAGGACAAAATATCCTGATCAGACTCCTCGCTGCTGGATGAAGTGTATCGTCATTTCCAGGACGAGGGAGATGTTTAAAAAAAAGTATTAAACGAAAGAACGCATTTGTGTGAGAGAACGTTATGGATTTTTTAGAGTTATTTTTGTAGGGATTTTTTCATATTGTTATCGTAACTATCAAAAAATAAAATAAACTTAGAGGACCCTCTATTCCAAATCAGTCACCCATCTATATACTGATCAGGCTCGACGTTGCTTAACTCTAATGAGCGTACGGGTACCGGTGGTCCAACATGACGCGGTAATAAGCCCAACACCAGCAGGTTATTCAAAAAAATTCACAAAAGACAAGTAGAAATGAATTAGCATAGTTTAAAAAACAGCTGGTGTAGTATTATTAAAAATTAGTGACAGATTCGTGCGGTCCCGGATTACTGATTATTGCAGATAACTGGATACCGGATTTGTGATAGCCAACCTGTACTCATATATTTTTTCTGTGTCTCATTTATTATAACTTGACACAATTGTCAACACTAGTAGTTACTATTGTAGTATTATAAGAAACAGGTTCGTTATGTAGGCTATTTGATGTTACACTTTTTCACCTTTTCCTTCAATATGTGCTGTGAGTGTCAAATTTCCCAGGCCTTCTTTCTTCCTTATGTTTGGGGAAATTTCAACTTTTTTTTTTCTAATTCTAAGATTTAGCGTCCTTTTTGGCTCCAATTTTATTAAAAAATTCTTCGTTACACATGCTAAGTTCATAGTATTCTCATCATCCTTCTGTAGAACCACATCTCTGTTACCATGTCTTCTCTTAATCTGTGTGCCTTTTGACGATATCACATTGAAACACAGGTTTCCGTACGATCACAGAAGTTAATCAAAGTCAACCCTAGTGAGTACCTAGATGGTCAATCGCTTGGGGATGCCTGGTGTTGTAAATTTGGACGTGGGGGTAGTGTGATCGATAATGGCAGGGAATTTTAAGTCGGAGAGCCGAGTTCCAGTTCAATTTGGGTTTGTTATATTCACGCATGCGCAAATACCCTTGGGAAAGGTATGAATCCACTTCTTGTCTTTATTTACCAAAGACCCCTCCCCACAATGCGGGATGTGACACAAGACCGTTTTTGACATGGAGAAATTCCGAGCTCTGTCCACTGATATGTAGACGTTCAGTTACACAATTTTCCTTACTCTATAGTAATAACGTTATTATAAATATTATTAACCATGCGATATGACTTTGCTAAAAGTAGGACACTGGCATTCAAACTTCCATCGCATTTATCCATCCTTCTTTTCCCCGACTGTTCATGACGGAGCAAGGAGAAGAGAATAAGAATTTGTGTAAAATTCAAATTGGTCGTTATACTTGCTCAAAGGTCGGCCGGTCAGTGTTGGAACTGTATTGAGGCGAATCATCGTTTCTCGGGCTTTATTAAAAGCAGCCAGAGGCTTTCGGTTTGGTTGGTCGGCGGTAGTCCGACTTTGCCGAGAAGAAGCCACTGCGTTCGAAAATTGAAAGTTTGCTTGATTGAACTGAACGAAATGGAAGCGACCGATCGATGTTGATGAAAGAAAATTGCAGTGTGGATGGCGTTAGCGAATGGCTGGAAAATACGGATGAAGATGAAAGAAGGGAAGAAAAAGAGGAGGAGGAGAATTGGTAGAGGCAAAAAAAGAAGAAGTAGATAGGAATGAACGAGAGAATGAAGTTTTTTAAAGAAGGGAGAAAAGAGAAGTGGGAAAAATAAAACTTAATTAGTGGCTGGGAAATTTGAACTTTGAGGGAAAGATAAAACGGACGGTAAACAGAAAAAATATTTCAATGAAAGAAAAAAAAAAAAGAAATAACGAATCGAGAAATAAGAAAGAAAGAAGAAAAAAAAATGAAATTAAGAAAAAAGAAGTAAAAAGGAAGAATAAATTATAAGATTGAATAAAATGGTGAATAAATAGAAAGATATGTATGAAAGAAATAAGGAAAGAAAAAGTAAGGAAAATAATGGAAAGAAAGAAATAAAAATCTGTATGTAATTAGGAAAGAAAAACATAGAAGAACCGAAGGAATAAGATCTGAGAGAGAAATGATGAAAAACAGAAAGAAAGAAAGAAAGAAAGAAAAGAATGGATAAATAATACAATTAGAGTCTGTCAGATTTTAACATTCAAAGAAAGAAAGATATAACTGGAGTTAAACAGGATAAAAAAAAAATGAAAAATGCATAAATTAAAGAAAATGCAAAAAAAAAAAAAGACAAATTACGAAAGAAAGAAAACAAAAGAAAGTAAGTAAAGAAAGGAAGAAAAACATCCGTATAAAATGAAGAAAGAAAAATATGTAAGGGGGGAACGAATCTTACTTATTATAAAACGCAGATTGTGTGTGTGTGTCTGTACGTTTATATATTGGATCGGATTTCCTACATTTTTCAACCGATTTCAATAAAACTTCACAGGACTACGTAAAATTACCTTTTGCGGTGGTTCTGACAGCGCCAAAAATTGAAAAACACAATTGTTTTTTGCATGAAATCAATTTGAAAACACGATTAAGTCGCCAGAATGGAAGGGGACAACTCATATCGAGTTATACTTATTATAAAACCCAGGTTGTTTTGTGTGTGTTTGTGTTCGTTTATATGTTTATATGGGATCGGATTTCCTTCATTTTTCAACCGATTTCAACAAAACTTTTTTTTTTTTTTTGGCAGGTAGTGTTTCTTATTGTCTTGCACACTTTTTTCTTTATTTTTACATTCAGAATGCTTTAAAAATTCCATTTACAAGACAATAGTTTATAATAAAATTCTATTCAATCGGTAGACTCAAACAATGTTTTTCTTTGAGTTTGGGTTTGACCAATTCGTAAAAAAAACAACAAAAAAACAAATTTAGACATGCGTGTCCGTCAACCTTAAACAATAATCTTTGTCAATTTTATTTTTCAGTCTTTATGATGGTCGATACTTGATCTGTCTCTTACTGTTATATCCCCGGGCAACGCCGGGCTCTACTGCTAGTAAAATATAATATAGAAAGAATAAAACAGAAAGGAAACATGAAATCATAAATAAATAAAGAAAGAAATACGTGTTAGGAATATATAAGAAAGATATAAGTGACGGTTAAAAAAGAAAAAAAAAGAAGGAATATTGTGAAGAAAGAAAGGAAAAGTAAAACTGAGAAAACAGAAATGAAGAAAAACAAAAAAAAAATGAAAGAAAGAAGAAAGAAAGAAAGAAAGAAAAAAGAAAGAAAATCCGTATAACGTAAAGAAAGAAAAAATGTAAGAGCGGCATTAATTAAATATAATCCAGAAAAGAAAGAAAGAAAGAAAGAAAGAAAGAAAGGGGAAGAAAGAAAGAAAGAAAGAAAGGGGAAGAAAGAAAGAAAGAAAGAAAGAAAGAAAGAAAGAAAGAATGGAGAAAGAATACTATTAGGAGCTGATATATTTAAATAGTTAAAGAAAGAGAGATATAACTGCCGGCCAAAACGATTAAAGAACATGGATATTGAAAATAAAGAACGAAAATGAAAACGAAAAAAGAAACGAAGGAGTGCAAAATAAAGAAAAAAAGATTAAAAAAATAAAAGAAAATTCGTATAAAATGAAGAAATGATCTAAAATTGGAAGGAATAACATATACGATACAAAGAATAAAAACAGAAAGAAAGAAAAATAAAGAAGAAAAGTAAATAAAGAAGAAAAAGAAGTGTTAGGTATACAATTATGGGTTGATGGATTTGAACATTCAAAGAATAACTGAGGGTAAAAAGGAAATCAGTATTGTGAAAAAAGAAAGAAAATGAAAAAGATAAAAAAGAAAAATGAAGAACCGAGAAAGAAAAAAACTTTGAAAAATAGAATAAGGAATAAAGTATTGAATGGAACGATAAATAAAAATAAAATGAGGAATGGAATGAAATAAGAATGAAAAAAGGAAGAAAGAAAGAAATGATGGGTATTTCTAAGAAAGAAATATGCTTAATGTGAAAAATAAGAGAGAAAGAAATTATGGAAAATTCTAAGCAGGAAAGAAGGAAAAATAAATGATATCCAATACAAAAGAAAAGAAAGAAAGAAAAAGAAAGAAAATGACACATAATCTAAAGATGAAAGAAAGAAAAAGAAAGAAAATGACATATAAACTAAACAAAGAAAGAAAATCGCACATAATCTAAAGAAAGAAAAAAAATAAAAGAAAGAAAAATAAATGATGTCAAATACAAAAGAAAAGAAAGAAAAAGAAAGAAAATGACACATAATCTAAAGAAAGAAAGAATAAAAGAAAAAGAAAAAGAAAAAGAATATGACGTAAAAGTAAATGATGCATAGTTAAAAAGTTACAATAAGCGCAAGGAATTGCAGAAACGTTGAAATAAGCAAACGAATGAATAAGAGAAAAGGAAAGAAATACCACGGGATTTCTTAAAAAGAAAGAATCCAGAAAAAGGAAAATATTGAATAAAGAAAGTAAAATGCATACATGTACGATGAAAAATTAGCAGGATACTTTAAAAATTAGAAAAATATCCAGAAATAGGAAAGAAATAAAAAAAAGCCTAAAAAACAAGGCAAAACAAAACCCACTAAAACGCTGTCCAAAACACGACACAGAAGCTTGAAATTCCAGGCAGAATAAACCGCAGGGCTTTGAAAACCAGGTTGCAGCCGCAGTTTATGTCAAGGCGGCCGTAATTACAAGAGAAATGCCTGCTTCATAGACTACTAATATTACTACATTATAATATATATTACATTGCTTCAATTCTTGGAAATGAAGCCTACGATGGATTTATTTTTTTTACCATTAATATTGGCAGACTGAACTTGCCAATGGTGAGAAGGGATATGGTAAACATTTTACACTACGCACCATTCCCATGCAGAAGTTTATATTATATATATATATATATATATATATATATATATATATATATATATATTATTATTTATTTCAAAAATATGATTCAAATCGCGACATAAGAAGTCCCATGTTTGGATTATTTACCTAACCAGTTCCTTCCTATTTTCTATATATTTTCACAATTATTATATATATATATATATATATATATATATATATATATATATATATAGATAATTAATTTTTATTTACACCGAGCTAATGACTCTGTTATTTTTGGCTAATGGCCACATCATATTCAAACATTGGTTCCCATACAACCTCCGAAGTTAAGCAGCGTTGAGACTGATCATTATCTAGATGGGTGATCGCTTGGGAATGCCAGATTCTGTAAGCTTGGCTGTGCGGTCGGTGTGATAAAGGCCCCCGAATTATTAATGGGAGAGCCGTGTTCCAATTTCCGTTGGGTCCGTTATATTCAAGTACGCACAAATACCCTTGGAAAAGGTATGTATTCCATTTTTCTATACTAATGTATGTTTTAATTTGCATGATCTGCATCACTAAATCTAATTCTTATCTAAAAATAAAAACATACTGTCTAAAAATATTTTCTGGTTTTAAATAACCCTAGATGAGTTATAAAATAATTTATTAGATATCATATATATATATATATATATATATATATATATATAAATAAAAAGAAAGAACAGTAAGATATAAAATCCGGTGTTCTTATAGATATTTTTATTTTTACAAAATAGTGCTCAATGTAAATTTATTAGCATTAATATTATAAATTAATTGATTTAAAATATAAATATATAAATTCTTATTTTTTAAAACATGTATTTAGAACTGCTTTAAAAAAAACCATATTTTAAATCAATTAATTTTATAATATATATATATATATATATATATATATATATATATATATATATATATATATATATAATAACAAATTTTTAAAAAAAGGCTAAATTGTTGGTATATTTTTCCGGTGAGGCATAATGCAAAGGAGATAGCAGTTAGAATGGGGGGGAGTTTTTATGCTTTGAAAATCAGCATTTCAAATCTTAGCTTTCTTACATGATTTTTTTGAACAAAATCCACTATAAAATCGTGGAATAAAATGGATTTTAAGAGATAAAAAAAATCTAGATGAATTATAAGATAAGGTATTAGAAGTCATCCGAGATGCGTAATAAAGTATTATTAGTCCTCCCATTGTATGCAGTATATTTCTTAAAATGATGCCATGTTGTTGACGATTGCCTCACATGATTGTAATTTATATTTAATAAAAGATTTAATATGATTTATGATTTTTTTTCAACGAGATTTTTTATGGATTCTTTGGATTTTAGCAGTGACCCATTTCAAAGGTTTAAATTTCAAATCTGAAATTGCCGCTGCACAGAGCTAAAGACATTTTTTTTAGAAAGAAATGCCAACAATTTTTTGTTGAGATCTTTTCAAATATTAACTTAATTTGGAATGCTTAGAGGAGGAGTTTGCTGAAGAAACAGGATTTTCCAGTTTTTATTCAGACCGATTTCGCTTTTGTCTATCTATTGCCTTTTTTTTTATAGATATTATGGTCGCCTTGGTGGACAAATCAAAATGGATAACTGAAATTGCTAATTTGAAATGAGGTCAATAAGTACACAGCTAGTAAATACTGGTAAAGCGATTTTAATAATGCATCTCATGATTGTTTTTCATGTACACATGTGCAGTTGAATTTGCAAAACACCTACAATCATGTTTACACCTCAGTACTCAACATGACAAAACTAGAAAAAAAAAACAACAATAAAAATAAACTACAAGTGATTTCTTATTTGAGAAGTTAATTTGCTGTTGGCCAATGCTTGCGCAATTGTCATTTTCTTATATATAAAGCCAAGAAACTATTTTTCAAAAACGAATTGTTTCTATTGAGTGTCACCTGCTCTATGTGCATACAAAATAGATTAGCCAAATTTATACATTCTAGATGAGTTATAACATAAGGTATTAGAAGTCATCCTAGATGCGTAATAAGGGATTATTAGTCCTCACATTGTACGCAGTATATTTCTGAAAATTATGCCATATTGTTGATGATTGCCTCACACGATTGTAATTTATATTTAATAAAGGATTTATTATTTTTTTCAACGAGATTTTTTATGGATTCTTTGGATTTTAGCATTGACCCATTTCATAAGTTTAAATTCCAAATCTGAAATTGCCGCAGCACAGAGCTAAAGACATTTTTTTTTAAAAAAAGAAAAGCTAACACTTTTTTGTTGATCTCTTTTCAAAAACTAAAAAAAAAAAAACAACAATAAAAATAAACTGCAGGTGATTTCTTATTTGAGAAGTTAATTTGCCGTTGGTCTATGCATGCAAAATTGTCATTTTCTTAGATATAAAGCCAAGAAATTATTTTTCAAAAATGAATTGTTTCTATTGAGTGTCACCTGCTGCTATGTGCATACAAAATAGATTAGAAAAATTTATACATTCTTTATATCACTGGCATTTAAAAAAAAATGTTTCACCCTAAACAAAGCGACAATGCTACTAGCATGATAGGCTATACAGGCAGTGATACTGAAAGAGAAGACTGAAATAGGGGGGGTTGAGTGAAGGACAAAAAAAGGAACAGGGTTCAAGAAGTCAGATGATCGCAACTGGCATTGCATTTAAATTTTTGAAAATTGTAGTTATCAAGGAAGCAAGAAATCAGAAGGGAGTTCCACAGATGGGAAATGTAAGAAAAACAAACCGTTAAAAGTGTTGGTTGCATCTAGCTATTTCAAAAATTAAAACTGTGGAATCTATTTGTCAATCTAGTAACACGTTTAAATTCATGTAATCAGAGAACCAGGGGAAAAAAAGCTCATCAGAGCAGTTGCCAATAAAGTATTTGTAGAAGAGACAGAGGGAAGCCATGTCATGTCGATGAAAAAGTGATTTTAAGCTGAAATTCCAGGTCAGATTAGAGAATTTCATGTAAATTTGTATTTTGAGGAGTGTTTGAAGAATAAGTAGGCACTTACAAAGAATCATGATGCCTAAGGTTTAAAATGAATTTTTAAAAATGAAAAATCTTTCTTGAAGCTTTTATTTTAGTTTTAATTTCAAGCTAATAGATTAAATTTAATATTTCCAACAAGCTAAATACTTTGCTGAATTTTAAAATCTCTATTGATTATTTGTTTGATTGGTTGTTTTGTTTTATGGCATGTCAAAACCTCAGTGGGTCATTTAATGCAAACAAAATTTTTGAAAAAAGTTTCAAATGGATAGAAAAAGAAAAAAAAGGTGTGTATGATATACATATATATTTGAACCATTTTTCAATTATATCATATTTTTGACAACAATTCAACTTCTTTTAGGAAATTGACAATCTTGGATGGTTTTATTTTCGTAAAAAGCTTCTTTTTTTTTTTTAAATTATTACCTTGGTAATATTTTGCTCGCACTAGATCAAACTCTACACACTCTAACAGTATACAACTTTTTTCCTGGTAATATTTTGTTTTATTAAAAATCTATTTCTGGTAATATTTTTTTCCTCAAAAATGAATAAGCTGGTAATATTATTTTAAAAAACATGTATTGCTGATAATTTTTTTGAAAATATAATTGGTAATATTTTTTAAAATTTCAAAAATTTATTTCTGGTAAAAAATTTTTACAAAGTATTTCTGGTATTAAAATCTATTTTTTACATTTTTTTATAAAACTTTTTTACCTCATTTTTAGGGTTAACTATTTGCCCATAGCTGATTGTTTAACAGGTGAATATTACCCTGGTCAGGGTGAGATCTAAAAACACCAGCAATAAAAGGGGGTTTCATGCTCCTCAAAACAGCCTGATGACAGGCCTTGTTCTGTTGGACGTAGTTTATCGTCTGACCCTGGACCCATTGATTAGACCTTGAGTACAATCATTATCAGAAAACAATGACATCAATTTGCTTTATTCAAAAATAAAATATACTTTTCTGAAACTTTATTTGACGAAGAATCTAGATCTTTTCTTTTCTGTATCCCTTCAGGACGTAGGTGATAAAATTTTCCACTTCATCTTGTCAAAATGTAGCTCTTAATAATTTTTTTGTTTTTTTTTTATTTCTCCCAAATCCTGTTCTGACATCCATTTTTGAAAAACTTCCATTAATTTATGTCACGAAAAAACTTGGATCCTACAACCTCTTACATAATTTTTATTGTAATTCAGAAAAACGTGTGTTATGAAAGGTGAAGTATAAGTTTCCTGTCTATATTTACGAGATGAGGTATTATAACATTATTTACATTATTCGGACTATTGTCCTCATCTTTGTCGCCATATTTATCACAACGTTTCGGCCGATGTACACTCCGACCTTCTTCAGGTTTCTGTCGGAAAGGAATATAAAGGAGAGGCAGGCTGCCCCCTCAATGTGAGGCTTCAAGAACACCAGAAAGCTGTAACACGAGGGGAAGTAGAAAAATCAGGCGTAGCCGACCACATATGAAGAGAGAAGGGAGATCACCGCCCTCTGTGGGATCATGTTGCGATCATAGACAAGCAACACCATTGGAAAATTCGTAAACTTAAGGAATCAGCACATATGCTAGGCCCCCAAAATCTCCTGAGCCGACCAAGTATAGAAATAAATACAATATGGGAACCAGTAATAAGGAGTGCCAGAGAAAAGCGATAATAACAACAAAGTTGCAATATGAGCTCTGGTAAAAACATGAAATGATAACAGCAAAATTGCAATATGAGCACTGGTAAAAATGGTTGCTGAAGACATTGGGTTTATAATACCCAAATTATATTCAGATGTCCTCAAGATGTCCACAAGTGGATACAGTTGTTGGTTAGATCCAGTGACAGGACCCAAAGAGTGTGAGTTCAATACCTGGTTAAGGCAGTGGAGAACTTTCAGAGGGAAATTAACAGGAGATAACTGATAACTGACATCCATCAAACATGGCACGTGGAACTAGAACAGTCTATCCCAGTGAGCGAAATAAAGGGTTCAGTTCGACGTTCCAACCACTTGAAGAAGGCCGGAGCGTACATCGGCCGAAACTATGTGATAATTATGGCGACAAAGATCAGGACAATAGTCCGAATGATGTAAATAATGTATAAGTTTCCTCTTTGTTTCCATTCTCCCCAAAACCTCATTGTTGCTTACATGTTCAGAGCATGATATCCTTAACATCTTTCTGTAGAACCACATTTCTGTGGCTTCAAGTCTCTTCTTCATCTTTTTGAAGAATGTCCAGCATTTTTGCCATACAGGAGGACAGATATCACGTAACAGTTCAATACTCTTTTCTTTATTTCCAACGAAATCCTCGTAATACGCTACTTAGCTTTTCGACTCTTTGCTGTATTTTAAATTTTTGGCCATCCCAATACGTCTTCGGTTCTTTTTGTCGCCTTTTTCCAAATTTTGTTAGATCACTTCCCAGATATTTAAATTTCTGTACTTGCTTGATTTTAGCGTCCTCGACCTGAAAATTGCATTTTCGGCTCATCTTTTTGCTGATGACCATGCATTGTGTCTTTTTGAATTTTATACTTAGTTCCTACTTCTCGATTTCCTTCGCTACCTTCTGTAGGAGGTTTTGTAGTTCCCTTTTCGTGTCTGCTACCAGCACTGTGTCATCTGCATATCGTATGATTGTGGCCGCCAATGATGAATCCTGGTAGGATTTCTAGTTCTCTCAGAATTGCCTCGCTGTATATGTTGAATAAGTCTGGCGAGAAGACACATACTTGCCTTACACTCGTTTCTATTTTTGAAAATCTGCTGAACTCATTTCTTTCTGTATGCAGGCAGTTTGCTGCCAATAGAGATTTTTTTATTTAATGTGTTTTCCGAATATGTCAAGCTTGTTGATCAGCTCTAACAGATCTTTGTGTCGTACTTTGTCGAACGGCTTTGCGTAGTCTATAAAACACAGGTACACATTCTTCTGCATTTGTATTGTTCTTTCTGATAACACTCTGAGCGTAAACATCGTGTTCCTTGTTCCGATGTCTTTAACGAACCTGCACTATTCCTGTCCTATCTCTGGTCTGATTCTGCTGCACTATCTATTCATCATAATACGGATGATGAGTTTTGTTATGTTACATTAGGCTGATAGCTTAGTGGATTTCATATTCGTTTGCGCCTTATTTTTAAACAGTGTTAGTTGAAAAATATAGTAGATTGTAGATTTAATTTATTATTTCTGTAAGAATTTCTGTGCTGAAATTATCTAAGTCTGTCAGCATTGTCTATTGCAATTCCGTCTGGACCTGCCGCTTTGTTTCTGTTCAATTTGTCCAGTGCAGCTAAACTTCGGTTTTAGTATTTTCAGCGGGTTGGTATTTCTGTGTATTCCCGGTTGTTCTCTTTACTCGTGGAAGGGATCGCTAATATGTTCGTTCCACTGCTGAAGAAGTTTTTCTTTCTCTAATATGAGCGTTCCCTCCTTGGATTTTATGCAGCCGATGAGCATGTCTTCTGTCTTGTTAATTCTCTTTTTAATGTATATTTCCTTTATCTGTGATACTCATTCTCTCTATTTCTGTATATTTTCGTTGAGCCACTCCCCTTTAGTCTGCCTACATTTGTTCCTTATTTCATTGTGTAGTTTTCTGCATTCCGTTCCATATCTTAGCATTGTTTTCTGTCTCCTTTGCATAATGTTGAGTATCTCATCAATGATCTATTCGTTTTTTCTTCTTCGTCCATTCTCCTTTGCGATGATGTCGTTTGCTGATGTTACTAAAACTTCTCTTAGTGTGTCCCATTTCGTGTTTCCAATTTTGTTCCTTGTATTTTCTTTTCACACTGTGTATATCTTTTTCCTGGTGGTTTGAGTCGTTCAAGAGTCTGTTATGTTTTGCAATTTGGGTGTTGTTTTCGGCTTCTTCAGTTTCTGTAGTTTCATCCTTAGTTTACATATAACAGAAAAGTGACCAATTCCGCAGTCGGCACTTGGATAGGTTTTGCAGTGAACAACTACATTCCATTATCTCTTGTTAATGATTATATAATCAATTTGTTTTGTTTTTGTTACCCCTCCTGGGCTTCTCCTTGTCCATAATCATCTTGGATATTCTTGGAAGCAGGCTTTAGCTATTACCTGGTTATTAGCCGTGTACTATCTGACCCATTTTTCTCCGTGTTCATTGCAGGTTCCTGGACCAAAATTTCCAGCTATCACCCCTGTTCTCTCCTTGCTTGCATTGGCATTCAGATCTTCCATGATAATTATAAATTCTTGTGATTTGTACTGGGCCTTGGCATTGTCTAGCAATGTGTTCTTTGTTTTGATATTTTTGTACTTTGTTTTTAATATGAAATACACTATTATAATAGAAAAAGTTCAAAAAGGATTTTAACGGATTTAAAGTTTAATTAATCTGATTTGAAATAAATATTACATACACTTTAGTTTAAGTTATCACAAAAGCATTTTTTAAAATGGAGGTGTCAACAAATCTCCCGATAGACATATGTTTGGGATATAACTGTAAGAGGGACATAACTTTAAGAATTACTTGAAGAATATAACGTGAATGCCTTTTTTTAAAATATATTTTTTAACTATCCAGTAATGTTAAAAATCTTAGAACATATTCTGAGAAATTTTTATTTTATTGAATTTTAGGACTTACAAACAAAATTGTGAAGGAAGTATTAGAAAATTACCAATAAATTTTAACATTACTATAGTTACCGTTCTTCTGATAATGTCCCATTGGACATCCGTATTTCAAAAATCAACATATTTATACACACAAAATAAATTCAAAATTCTTTTTTTTAAATAATCGTGTCTGTTGCTCTTTTGTAAGCTTTTCAAATAATGATTAGTAAATATAATCTTAATTTAATAACAATATCACTTTAACCTTAAAAATCAAGACAGAATTTTAAAACATTTACAAGTTTATAAATTATTCTAATTAAATTATTTTAAAATGAAAACAATGCTTTTAAAAATACATTATTCATCGAAAATAATTTTTTTAATAAGACAATAGTGTCCATAATATATTTTATACATAAAAGCAATTAAAAGCTTTTCTAAATAAATAATATCTTACTTTTATTGCATTTTTTATTAGGTTAAATTCGTTAAAAATTTTGAATAATAATGTCGTTTTTTGACGTATTTTTTAACGTCAAAAAACGACATTCAAACGAATTATTTAAAAAAAATAAAAATTTAAATTTCACAGCAAATTTTCTGTAATTTAAATGGTTTTGTATTTTTTAAACAAAAAAATCATGATTTAAATTCTTATGAAAAAATTCCTGATTTAAATTCTTGCACATATAACTAAAATAAACATTAAACTCTACAAAAAAGAATTTCTCGAAATTTCATAAATTGAATAAATGTGGTTAACAGATATAAAAAGCAAATATTTTTTACCAAGATTTTCTAAAAATGAAACATTTCATAAAATAATTTAATTCCTTAGAGAATAAGAAAAAGTTTTTTTAATGTCTGAAAACCTATTATTGATTTTTTACAAATTTTCGAAATTGATCAGTTAGTTTTCATAAAGACGTTAAACTTCCCCTATTATTTATTTATGGTACCATGCTGACTTTGTGAGAAGTCATAAATTTTAAAAAATATTCTGAAAAGGTTTAAATTAATCATTTTTACATAAAAAAATCCTTCTTAATAATAATAAATATTTTGATATTAAACTTTGTTTTACGTTATGGACATTTTTTATCAGGCATGGTAATTTTTTTAGCGAATCTTTGCATATACTTAGGAATAAGTTATCCACTTCTCTCCTCGAAATGCTTTTAAGGTAAACAATATTGTGTTGACTGACTGAAAAGTAACGAAGGAAAGAATCTTAGGTATTTATAGATATGTAGCCATCCTGTATGAAAAAGTAATTTATAGAAGCATAGATGTGTATTATTTTGACTATTTGTCTGAGAGAAACAGTTTGACAGTGGTGTTAATGGACAAAAGCGGGCGGTAGGGAGGGACGTAGACTACTTCAGCAAAACTGACATAAGTTATTTTTTATGCATAGAAAAATTACTAAACGCCAAGAAGTTGTTTTTTTTGTTGTTTTTCTTCATGTCGGTGCAGGGACTTTTTGTTCCTAAGTATCTGTCTGTGGAGTAATGGATTGCAACTCGGATTGATGAATCGGTAAGCAGAGTTCGAATTCATTACATTCACCTTTTTTTTTTTTTTTAAGCGTTTCACCCCAAGAAAGGCGGGAAGCCACTAGGACGCAAGGGGTTACAGAAGATTTAGAACAAGATCAGATAGAAGTGATAGAAGAAAGGATGAGGTTAGTGGATAGATCAAGGCAACTGGAGATGTCGATTGACATTACATTTGAATAGTTGGAGATTATAGCTCTCAGGGAAACTAGAATAGGGAAGGGAGTTTCACAGGCGAGAGGTGCGAGACATGAAGCTATTGGAGTAGAAGAGACGGCTACATCTAGGAGTTTCGACAGTGAAGGGGTGAGAGCGGGATGCCAGCCTCGTCGGGCGCTTGAACTCATGAAGTTTGGGAACCAGCGAATGCAGCTCCTCGGAGCAATTGCCATGAACGTATTTGTAAAACAGACAGAGAGAGGCCACGGCGCGTCTGTGAGAAAGTGTCTGTAGACGAGATGCCAGATAAGGGCCAATTATATTGCATATCCACATCTGGAGCCTATCAAGAACCCCGAGGCGTGCTAATACTCTTGCGAAAGGTATGAATCCATCTCGTCTCCCTACAGCTATGAGTTCTATAGAATTGGATGGGAACCGATCCAGGAGAAGGAATTCTCTGGATTCAAATCAGCTTGGAGAATTCAGAGGGAGAGATTCGAAGGTAATTAATAACTGAGTAATATCTGGTATTATCTGGGATCCCCTGGGACTTGCTTTCACTCCAGACGTCCCGCACTTGTGTGCCCTGTCATTGTAGGAGTAGGGAGACAGGGTTGATGCAGCTCAGCGTAAAACATTACAACCATACCAACCGGCGCAAGGCACCTAGATGTGCTAGGTCGGGTCATCATCAATTCTCGATGGACTCTTTTTAAAAAATTAATCTGTCTTAAGACATATTACTTGACTTCACACACACGCACTCTAACACACCCACCCCACCCTCACACCCCCATAAGTAATAATATGGCATTTCCTGATTCCTTCACAAATTATACTGTATTATTTTCTGGTGCAGATAAACACCATACGACTTCTGGAAATACCGAAAAAAAAAAACATTCTACGAGTTCCTGGTCTTAATTTTTTGGCTTGAAGGCTGTTATTTCACTGGTGGAAAATTCGAGCATCAAATCTTCTATAAATGAAGTAATTGTCTAAAAGAAATTGTGTTTATATTAACATAGCAGTATATGCGGATATGTAACCAAAGGAAGCTGTGGAGAGACATGATCATCAACAATCTGAAGGAATATGACACACAAACTACTACAAGGTATCACAGCATAATCATGATTGGAATATTATACTTGTAAAATCTATAGAAACAGAACCTGGTCGCATGAATTTAAAGCGATTATTATCAACACCTAGATAAATCTATAAGTAGGTGGAGTTAATTACCAGGATAAATGGTCATACTGGACAAAAAAAAAATATATATATATATATATATATATATATATATATATAAAGATCCATATATATATATATATATATATATATTACCTATATCCAGGAGTACAACCAGAATTTCACAAAAAGTTCTACACACAATCCACATACAATCAATACAAAAACAACAAACCTGGAACATCTGGAACATATATATTAACAAAAGCAAATACACCTATATAGAGCCATCGAGAAACAACAACCCCTAATTTTACCAAGGGAAACTCTCACTGGCTAGAAAACTCAAAATGTACAGGAAGATATTATCTCTTAGAAACCCAAGATATATTAAAAGAAACAATCATATTTTTAGAAGCCCCAGTCCGAACAAGAAAACCAGTTTAGATGACACAAAACCCAAAATAATAAACCTATCTACATATACACTTACAAATGACGAAATCAACCTACTGAAATTGGGCCTAAAATTCTGCCCTGCTCCTAAAAGCAATATAGTAGACTTAAAAAAAGACATTAAGGAATTTGAACGCAAACTGAGACTAAGAGAAATATTTAACAATAGCGAAAGTAGTACAGATGAGTCACTAGTAAAAAAACAAATCCAATTTATTCCCAAACAAAAATAACAATACCAATGAGATAAATATATTTTTTGAAAAACTCTGGAACCTTGACCTACAGGAAAAATCCAAATCATTCGACAATCTCACATATAGACAAAGACTAGCCTTAGAGAACATTCGAAAAAATAATAACATAATTATAAAAGAAGCAGATAAAGGCAGCGCTATAGTAATCATGGACAGAACATACTATAAAACAAAAATTCTAGAAACACTAGAGGATAGGAACAGCTACAAAGTAATTGACACTAACATAGACAAAACATTATAACAAAAATTACAAAACTCTGCACAACACATAATAAAATATTAACAAAAAAGAGAAGGATTTCCTAATAAACTTTGTACCAAAAACAAGTAATTTCTACGGACTACCTAAAGTTCATAAATCGAGTGAAATAAAAGCAGCTATACATACACAAAAATCTGAATACATTAGCATCCCAAACCCCAGTGACCTTACATTCAGACCCATAGTAGCAGGACCAGTCTGTCCCACTAGCAAACTCAGTAACCTAATAGACATAATATTGCAACCATATACTAAACAAATTAAAAGCCACATCAGAGACGATATCCATTTCCTTAGCTGCATACCACAAAAAGGTAGATCCGGGAACGTTTATGGCAACTTTTGACATCAGTAGCCTATACAGTAACATACCCCATGAACTAGGAAAAAAAAAGCGATCTCATTCTGGATTGAAAAACATCCAGAAATACTACATCGAGATTCACTAAAGAGTTCATTATCGATAGTATAGACCTAATTCTAAACAATAACACCTTTGAATTTGACAACAAAAACTATATCCAAACCCTAGGTACTGCGATGGGAACAAAAATGGCACCAACATATGCCACTAACATTAGCTTACCTAGAAGAAAACCTCTATGAAAAGATAGAACAAATATATGGGGCAAATATAAAGATCCAATTCACTAAATCTTGGAAAAGATACCTAGATGATTGCTTCATCTTTTGGAAATCATCATGGGGTGATATTAACCAATTCCATACACTACTTCAAAACTTACACCCAAAATCAAATTCACGCAAGAATATAATTTTAACGAATTACCATTTTAGATATACTCATTAGAAAATAAAAACAACCACATAATCACAGATATCTACCACAAACCCACAGACACCCAACAATACCTTCATTTCAAGAGCCATCACCCAAAAAGCTGCCTAAAATCCATCCCTATTCCCTAGCACGTAGAATTTGTACAATAGTGACTGATAAACATCTCCGAAAAATCCGCTTAGAAGAACTACATAAAACTCTCCAAGAAACGAGGCTACCCCATAACACTAATAAACAAAAGGTATTGAACTCGCGAAAGAAAAAGACCAACTTAGAAAAAAAGAAACGTAACGTCGAACAAACTCTAGCATATGTCTCAACGTACAACAAAACAATCCAGAAATATTCCCAAAAAATACAAAAATATATTTAGCAAGAATAATAAACTGAATAATATACTAAAAACAACCAAAATAATTAAGAGCAAACATGATCTAGAAAACCTAAATTTAGCCAACACAAAATACGTTGCTGCAACAAAAAAAATCTTGGCGACGTTGTTTATACGTTAGAATAATTCAAAAAACAGGTGCTAAATTTTGCGAATCATCATCATCAAAAAACTGAAGATCTTGACGAACCAACCCACTTTTGTATCACAACACATGGTTGGTTAAATCATGGTATTCCATCGACAATCCGTTTCCACACTGTTCGGTCCTGTATTGCTGTCCCCATATCTCGAATGTCCAACCCCGAGTACGGAGCTATTGGCGAATAGGGCTGGTGCAGATACGCTCACGAGTGAGGAAAACTCGGTTGATAGGGTGCATTGTCTTCGTGAAGAACCCATTTCTTTGTGCTCCACAGATCCGGTCGCCTTTGCCGAACGTCCACCAGCAAAGACATCAAAACGTTGCGGCAGAACTATCAACTGGCAGTCTGGACATGTGGGATGAATTCTCAACCACAATGATATATGAATAGTAAAATTATGTAAAACGGATTTAAAAAAAAACCAAAAAACAAAAAAAAACAAATATATAAAAAATAAAATAAAAACAAAACAAAAAATTATAATAATTTATTATATGAAAAATCGGTCAGGCTACGAAATCCTTGAAACATAGTAAAAGTTCATTTGATTAAGAAAATACAAATTTTACAATTTGTGAAGTGAACGCAACAATGAATACATCATGTATATATTTAAAAGAACAATATAAATAAAGACAAAAGGAAGACTTATCTAAGCCGACGCGTTTCATATTTTGCTGGATTTATCTAGGTAAATGTAATGATTTTTGAGAGAAGAGGAAACAAAAGGTCCTGTATTGCTGTCCCCATATCTCGAAAAAAATGGCGACGACGCATGGGCGTGCAGTAAGAACCTCCTGCTTTTCAAAGGAATCCGTATTCCATCAAGACATGTGGGAACTAACCAATTCCTGCGGATGTAAAAAAACGAAAAAAAAAACAAACAAAAAATAGAAACAAAATGAGAATGTCATTGATTAAGAATGGCAAATGAATAATGAATACATCATGTATATATTTAAAAGAACAGAAACGAATTAAAAAGGGCGTTTGTTGCTTATAGAAAGGTGCGGGTAAGGAAAATCCGACAAAGGAATCCGTATTCCACAGCCACTAACCACCAAACGATTTATGGATAAAACAAAACGTTCGACAGGTGTTTTTGCTTCCAGTGCGGGTAAAGAAAATACAAAACGTTTACTAGATTGAGACTTACTAGATTATTTTTATACAATTATAATTTAAATTGTTTTAAACGATCATTATGCTATACTTTATTAAACGCTTTTGCAGAATCTATAAGACATAAGTACTCGTCGTTCTGTCATTGTATTACACTTTCTTTGATCATGCTGAGCATAAATATTGCATTTCTTGTTCCAGTGTCTTTAAGGAAATCCTACTTGTCCTATTTCCAGTATAATACTGTCACCCGCACGAAACCAAAAGAAACCTAATGTATGAAAGGAACTAATTTCGATCCAGAATGCAGGAACACGAAGAATGTGCAGTGTCTCTTACATTACTGCCTTGAAAAATCTGGCTCGTACGTGCAAGTTTAATGAATACCCTATAGATGAGGCAGTAGTAGACCAATTTATTGAAAGATGTTCGTTCCAACGTCTTAGACAATTATTAATAGAAAAAAATGAACATTAGCATACGTTGTTCAACTAGCAACATTGGCAGAACAAGCGGATCAGGCCAAAGAAATTGAACAACAAAATGTTGAAATTTAAAAGCTACAAGAAAAGAAATTCAGCCCAATAGAAAAAAATATATATAAAAAAATTGAGCAAAAAACAAAAGGACCGAGAAAACTATAAGGAGCCTCTCTTCAAATTTTGAATTTTATAGTGATTTGTGCGTTTGTGCTTGTGATTCGTACTACAAAAATGGCGTACATTGCTTAACCAGAGGAAAACAATAAACATTTTCTCATAAGCACCACCACTTTGAACGGATGTGTTTCACAAAAAAAAAAAGACATACAAGTGCCATATATGGTCTGGTACCTCCGCTGTTCGTCTTAATGTCCTCGACAAAATCCAGAGACGGATATGCAATGTGATTGGCCCTGATCTGGCATCTCGTCTACAGTCGCTCTCTCAAAGACGTTCTGTCGTCTCCCTCTGTCTTTACTACGAATACTTTCACGATATCTGATTGGATGAGTTACTTTCGCTAGGTCCCAGACTGCATGGATTTAAACGTGCTACTAGGCTGGTATTTCGGTCCCACCCTTTCACTGTCGAGTCGGTTAAATGTAGACGTATATTTTACTCCAATAGCTTCATGTCTCGCACCTCCCGTCTGTAGAATTGTTTCCCTGATAGCTATAGTCTCCAACTATTCAAATGCAATGTCAATCGACATCTCCAGATGCCTTGATCTACCCCCCGCCTTGTCTTCATCCTTTCCTCACTCACGCTTCTTTAATTTTGCTCCCACTCTCTGTAACCTCTTGCGTGCTAGTGGCATCCCACCTTGCTTGGGTTGAAATGCTTAAAAAACAAAAAAACAAAAACAAACAAAAAACAAACTTGGTATAATCTAAAATGATTCATGTGTGAAATAGTGCAAACAGAATCTAGATAGAAACAAACAAATGCTATTTTGCAACAAGTATTTATAAATCAAAGTTAAAATGTTAGTTTTTCAAATTTTTTAAATTTAAGAGACGCTCATAAATAATAATCAATTTGGCGAAAACGTCTAGGTAAATTATGGATGATGCTAAGTGACATAATTTAATATCTAATAAACGAATATGAGTAAATAATGATGTTGATTTTTTATGAAATTAATATTCAAATTATTTTAGTATGGGATATATTTATGTATTACATATTTTAAATGACGTTTTCCTTTCATTTGACATGTTTATAGCCATGTATGGTGGCTTGGGAAAGAGGTAATTCTTTCAAGAATGGAAGATATTTGAAAAAAAAATTCGCTGGCAGATTAATAATTTGATAAGTTTCAATAGCAGCACTGTCGACAATTTTCCGTCTGAAATGAATATATATGAATATAATATTTTAAGCGTATTTCTGTTCTGTTATACGCATATTAAATATTTTATACACGTTTTAAAAATAACGTCTCTTATGGCTTTCCATACATTCTCGTCCATTGTGGCATTGAGTAAGTTTTTTTTTTTTATCTCTGCTAATCTACCAACCAGTTATACAAACTCGTTAGGTAGTTTATTCGTGATTTTTCTCTCTTCCTCTTGTCTCTTCAGTATCTCTTGTGGACATCAAATTCTCCAAGTTCTCTTTCATTGTTATATGTCCAAGATATTTAAACTGTATCTTTCTTATCCTAGGTATAAGAGTATTTTGTTTATATTATCCTTAAAACTTCCTCGTTGATCACAAGTTTAGTACATACAAATCTCATCATCCTTCTGTAGGAGCACACTTCTGTTGCTTCAGGTTTTTCTTTATCTCTGAAGACTGATATTACACAACAGTTTAGTACACATCTTTTTTGTTTTTAACGAAATTTTCTTTTTTCTTAATCTTTTGCTTAGCATTTGCAAAGCATCTTTCGCTATCCCAATGCGCCTTATTGTTTCAATCTCGCATTTTCATTCTTCTGTTAAAACACTTCCTAGATATTTACATTCTTTTACTTGTTTGGTTTTGGTGTCGATTTGTAGTTAGCACCTTGGGCTGTTTCTTGTGCAGACCCCCTCACAGTATATCTTACAATAAATGCTTAGTAATTCTTCTCGCTTGCCTTTACTATCTTTTGTGATAATGCTTGCAGTAACTTTTCTGTGTCTGCTATCAACACTGTGTCATCTGCATACTTTATGTTGTTAAGATTGTGTTCGTCAGTGATGAGTCATGTTTGAACTTTTAGTTCTCTCAGGATCAACTCACTGTAAAGCTTTAATAGATCCAGTGAGAAAAGACTTTTGTTTTTAATTTACTGAATTCATATTCGCTCCGTATACACGCAATTTGCTCTTTGTAGAAGTTCTGGATTATTTCATATCTTCCCTAAATAAATCAAGTTTCAAAGATATGCTGTACTTCATTAAACGCTTTTTCAGAATCTACAAAATATAAGTACACATCCTTCTGTCTTTGTATTTGATATAATGAAATATGCATACACCTGTGTTCCCCCTCACGTGAATATGATTGGCTGGTGTCCGTCAAAAATACCGACCGACGTGTAGGAGAGTCAAGAGCCTTAGTCTGAGAGCTAAGTCTATAATGACGCCCATTGGACTACGCCATTGATCTATATTTCTTACCTGCGACTACGACGCGTACCAGTCGATTATTGCTATTGTATTCTACTTGGTTATAGTAGCCAAAACCACTTAGCTACTTCGTTCAAATATATCCCTTTCCGGGACATATCAGTATTACACTTTCAGTTGTCATTCTGAGCATAAATATTGCATTTCTTGTTCCAGTATCTTTAACGAAATCGTACTCGTCCTTTTTCCGTTATTTTGTTACGTGGCTCATTAGGCTGATTGTGCGATGGTGTCCGCCTTTGTTGGCACCTGGTTTCTTAAGCACCGCTATGAAAATTGATCTAGTAAGATCTTTCGGAGGAGGCACTGTGGTGTAATGGATAGCGATGAGATTTGAGGAATCGGAGAGCCGAGTTCGAATTCCAGTCGAATCCATTACATTCACTTACGTGATATTACTCTTGAGAAAGGAATGAATTCTCTTTTCCCACCAGCTATGCGTAAATAGCAGAACAGACCCGATGGCAACTGGTCTACCGCAGAAAGAAGGGGCACCCTAAAAAATCTGCCTCGTCAGTCATGTATCAAAAGATGCATGATTGCTTAAGCATGTATCACGCATGGCGCATAACTGACTGAAGGTTTTCCGGCATATCATAACTGTAGTATATATTATTTTTGTAATTTTGTCATCTAAGCTCCTCTATTACGATTCCATCTAGTCTTTCTGTCTCGTCCCTATTCAATTTAACCATCGCAGATTTCCCTTCAGACATTAATGTTTCTGCGTTTTCTATATTTTTTGTGTAGTGCGGGCCTTCCTAGAGTAAGTATCGCTAACGCCCTAAAGAGACACGGTCCATAGAAGAAGAATTGTGAAATATATTTCATTTAATTTTGGTTTGTCTTGTTTTATGGCACATCAACCTCAATGGGTTATTTAATGCCGACAAAATTTTCATTGTTGGTAATATTTTTTTCCCAAAGGTCTATTTCTGGTAATATTTTTCCTTCAAAAATTTATTTCTGGTAAGAATTTTCCTTCTCTGGTAATATTTTTGTTCAAAAATTGAATTGCTGGTAATATTTATTTTTTAAAAATTTATAATTTTTTTTATAAAGTATTTCAAGTATTTAAACCTATTTTTACACTTTTATAGTGCTTTGACACCAGTTTATGGATTAACTATTTACCCATAGCTGGGAACCTAACAGGTGCTACCACATCGGGTCAAGGTGGACCTGGAACATCAGCAATTAAGAAGTGGTTCAACGCTCCTTAAAATATGAGCAGAGGTCTTGCTGTTGGACGTAGTTTATCGTCATACCAAGACGGATTTCATTTAATACGTTTTTTTTATTTTGTATAATAATGGCTTTTTGTATTTTGAATGTGTTTTGCAATGAGAACTCGAGCCAATTAGTATTTATAGGATAATAGTTCAATTAAATTGCATGGGATTATCACAAAAATGATAGATAAAACTTGAATTCGAAACCCTCAAATGAAATTCAAGAGCAAGAGCCTCTAGTATCTTATCAGCTTTACATTTAGCCTAAATGTTAATCATTATTCTTTTATCGTCTTAATTCATGATCTTTTGTTAATAATGTTTACTTTTTCTCATATTCTCTTACGCTCATTAACCGCTTGTGTCTTAGTAACTTTAATACCTTGCTTGTGCTTAAAAAAATGAAAACGAGCACTGATGGAATACATTTTCCTTTATTACTCTTGACATGTTAAATCAAGGGAAAATAAAGTGATTGCTTCCATTAATTTGCACAAGGGTGCATGTGTTTGTGTTTGTGTGTGTGTGTTTATAAAAGTACCAAAACTTTTTGTAAAGCGGACAGAAGGAAAAGTGACCGAAAACACAATGAAAGTTACATTTCCTTTTGGTAAATAAGTAAAACCTCTACGCGTCATTTTGTATTGATATACAGTAATGTATATCCGTTATTGCAGGGAAATAACCTCTCTTTTCATCTACTTTTATTTTGACAGCTATCTTTTATGCATATTTCGCGCGGACGCAGTTGTAAATATATTACTTGGCGCCTAAAAATAACTTTAATTTGTAAGTTGCGTTGGTTGGAAACCAATTAAAATCGAAATAGCTTAATTATTATATGAAACTTTACAACATGATATATGAATTTAAACTTTTTATGTAAATTATGACCTGATTAATTTCGATTTTTTTGTGACATTAATAATTTTTAATAAAATTTATAATCATCTATACCTGATTTCATTGTTACAGAGCCAAGCGAAATAGATATTAAATTTTATTATTTTAATTCTGATTATATGAGCCTAGAATACCTATGCTAAATCAGGTGAGCGCCCGAAGTAAATCTACGGTGAAAAGAAATTCTTCTTTTGAAGTGTCAGATTTTACCTAATGTTTTGAAATTTAATCTACATTGACATTGTAGATGGCCAGATTGAATTTTTTTGGACAGACGAAAAGAACGCACAACTTAATGAACGAGTTTTGTAAATGGATGACAGAACAAAGTTTAGGAGAGGAAAAAGCGAAGTCATCAGCCCCTGGGGAGGGAAGTGAAAATACAGGACAAGGAAAAACACTGAAGAGTTAGTTGTCTGAAAGTATCAGCGCATATGATAAGTCTATGAGAATCTCCTTAGTAGGCCTAGCATAGAAATATATACAGTATGGGAGTCGCTGTTAAAGAAAGAAAGGCAAATGGTAGCAAGACTTCAACCGCAGCAGCAGTAACAGTTTCAATTTTAATCAGCAGGTAGTTTAGGTTTAAGGCTCCAAGTTCAATACGGAAAATGGCCTAGTAGATTAAAGCTCTGTTTTTTAATTTAGCATCAAAGTGACTGTGAGTTTAATTATTAGCTCGGGCACTGTATACTTGCACTTTCAATGGAAACATGCAAGCAATAACTGAGTGGTACGAAATAAAAATAATCCCTGGATGACTCCCTAGATATGGTCAGCGGAACGAGAATAGTCTACTGCCGCAGATTAAATAAAGGATTCAGTTCAGAATTCCCTTTAGGTTACCCAGATCACTATACACCTGAGGAAAATGGAGGGTACAACGGCCGAAACGTTGTGATAACAACAACAAATATGAAGACAGTAGTTTAAATATAAATAGTGTAAATGGAGATAGCAAAAAGTCAAAATTTACTAAGAGCTAAAAAAGACAAAAAATTCTATGTGCTATTCCCTGAAAAGAACCTTGTAAATAACTTAAACCTGATCACCTCAAAAACAAACAAACAAACAAAAAAAAAAAACGCTAAATTTAATGGAAGTCAGTTGCAGGACTTTTACTCCTGAATGAAATTCAGCAGGGGTGATCTTCCCGTTCTAGAACTTGTTAGAACTCTTGGAATATTTTCCATTTGGCACTCTTGGCTCGATGTTGTCAAAACATTAAGAGATTTTAAAGGAAATGTGTTTTATTAGGTTGGTGCAAAAACAATGACGTAGAATGTCGTTTTTTGACGTAGAAAAGTACGTCAAAAAACGACATTATTACGTCATTATTTTTGCACCAACCTAATAATTTTGTGTCAAACTTTACAGTCATTGATTCACTGCTTCGGGTGGCCGCAAAGATATTTTGGGACTGCCCAGTAACCTTGATATATTTGGGAAGGATATTTGAATATTTCAGAATCTATAATGGCAGGAAAATGAGTTCAGCAGATAGATAAAAATAGAAAGGCGTGTAAGATAAGGATGTATCTTCCCACAGGACGTATTAAAACTATACAGCGATGTGATTCTGAGAGAAATAGAAGTCCTACCATTATATTATTATTGGTGGTCACAATCTTAATAATATATTTAGATGACATAGGGTTAATAACAGACACGGAAAAAAAACTGCAAATACTCCGACAGAATATAGTGAAGGAAATCGAGAAGGTAGGATTAAACATCAACTGCAAGAAGACAGAATGCATGGTTGCTAGCAAAAGTAAAGTGTGAATAGCTAATCGAAAATACTAAAAGCAAACCATTAGAAAAATTTAAATATCTTGGAAATGTTTTAACCGAAGATGAAGGTGTGATATTGAAATCCTAAGTGGCATTAGGATAGCCAAAGATGTATTCCAAATGCTAAGCAGGGTACTATGACAGATTGAAAGCAGGAGATATAGAGGAAAACAACGCATAACATTACGAGCTACGAAAGACAGGAAGTTGTGGAGAGACATAATCGCCTACGCCGTGAAAGGACACAGCGCATGTAGAAGAAGAAGATGGGAAATATTCAACTCTAAAAAGTATATTAAGAAAAAGAAATTTAAAAAACAAACGAAACTTTTCCTTCTTTTTTCCTTTCTATTAAACGCGTTTATTTAAGAATCTAACGCGTGGTTTTCCTGTAGATGTCTTAGATAAATCCTGCCCCCACAAAGGGCTAAATTTAATTAGACGCAGCCACATGAGGTTTCCACTTGTGGTTAGCTTTAACTTTTGGCTTAAAAAAATAATTTCATCACTAGCAAAGCAATACAGTCAGTAAGACACAAGGGCTTACTGAGTGTGCGAGAAAATTATTAAGGAGAGAGAAGAATAAAAGAAGAGGAATTAAGAATCTAGAAGATAAAGATCGACATCCCTTTTAAATTTTGGAAGATCAAAATTGACTAGAAAGCTAGAAATCGAAAGAAAGGTCCATAGACAAGAAGTACGAGAGAAGAAACTGTTAACATAGAACTTACGGTTACATCTAGCCATTTCAATTGTAAAGTGATAAAGCTCTGCCACCAAACTACAGGGGGTCCCTACGAGCTACGAAAGATAGGAAGTTATGGAGAGACATGATCGCCTACGCCCTGAAGAGACACGGCAGATTCTTCTTTGGATTTTATCAAGAATCTCTCTCTCTTTCTCTCTCTCTCTCTCTCTCTCTATATATATATATATATATATATATAGCAGAAGCACCAACTAAATGTGGCAGAAATATTCCAAGCATTAGACATAATCTAAAAAACTGTAGACCCATTAAACTCACTTTCCTAGCAACCTGCCTAGAAACTGAGTTACTATAATCTTTTCAATTCGCTTAATTTAAAGCGAGCAGTTGTGTAATATTATTTTATTGTTACTGCAAACTTAAAATCAGATGAGAGAATCAGATTGCTGGGTGAAAGATAGTTAAAACTTTTATATAATCATTTTTTTTTTGTCGAATGACTAGTGACTCTTCTAGATTTCTCACTCCTTTTCAAAATAGTAAGAAGAATAGTTAGCAACCCTATAGGATGGAAAATAAGACCCATGAATAGGCGAAAGAATTAAAATGATTCAATGGACCCCTGACTAGAGGTGATGTCTCAATAAAATCACAGTGGAGAAGGCATGTGGCAAACCACTCCATTATTTTTTCTCAAGAAGAATTATGGCTTTCAAAAAACAAGATAAGAGAGATTAGAATTTCATGAAAGAGTTTCAATGATTTTCCTATCATGGCATCAGTCATAAAAAAGGATATTGTAGATTACAAACCAAACATTCCGTCTCCATTGATAGAGAAAGACATGAAAAAATAAATGTCTAAAAAACGGTTAGCTTTTTTGTAAATAGCGACAAAATCACTTGCCAGTGATGACCGTCGGAAATCAATAAATTTCCTGCTGTGCTCTCAAGCGTGGTTCCGAATTTTCTGGCTTGTCTTGGAATTATTTAACGGTTTTATGTTTATTGTTTTATCTAGAAAGGAGAGAAAATTACCAAGAAAGAAATAAAAAAAGAAAAGTAAATGATGCTAAGTTCAATGAAATCTCATGCGAATCTACTTCGGAAATATCTAAAATTTATTTCTTCTTTTCGTTTTGAATTCTACATGGTAGTACTACATCGTAATACTAAATGGTAGTGCTACATGACACCTCGACATGGTAGTGCTACATGTTAGTAATACATGGTAGTGATACATTGTTGTGCTACATCGTAGTACTACATAGTAGTTCTACATGGTAATACTTCGCTTTGCATTTTTAGATTTTCGATGTGACTATAACTTCTCGGCTAAAAACGATCCTCTTGGAAATCTTCCCAGAATGTATACTCCCAAAATCCATCATGGATGTGGTAAAAGATAACGAGGAGACGAATTTATATAATTTATAACGAATTCTATATTATGCTATATAAGATCTTTGACGATTCGAGCAGGCCTGCCCTGCAACATACATACATACATACATACATACATACATATATATATATATATATATATATATATATATATATATATAATTACAAATATATATATATATATATATTCAACTTACTGGAAACGAGATTGAAAAAAAGAATAAAAGAGATGTAAGATATAAGAAAGCAGAAGTAGAAGCAGGGGGTTTCATATATATATATATATATATATATGTGTGTGTGTGTGTGTGTGTGTGTGTGTGTGTGTGTGTGTGTGTGTCTACCCAGCATCTGAAAATTACGTTGTGCATAAAACTCCGAGTCGTGGTACCGGTGTTGGATAATATGTATATTTATTAATATATACTTAATAGCTCTGTTATATTACATCGAGCACTGTTTTATTTACACCAGCATTATATGTACGATATATTATATATATAATATATTTTTTTTATTTTCCAAGTATATTATACATATAATAATAATAATAATAATAATAATAATAATAATAATAATAATAATAATCATACAAAGACAGAATAACTAAAGCTAATCGTCCTGACATAGAGTTTAGAGACCGCAAAGACAAAATGTGTCTCTAATTGTTATGCAGAATGCAATGTATCTTTGAAGATCTTCAAAAAACTATCAAAATACAAGGACCTTGAAATCGAAATCTTAAGAATGTTGCACATGAACATATGGACAATTTCAGTTGTAGTTGGAGCCCTAACATTGATTGGAAAAGATTCCAATAGAGCAATTTGAAGGAATCCTTGGTAACTCATGCCTTAAAGACCTACAAAAAAAATTGTACTCGCCAGTACCACCCACATCTTACAAAGGGTTTTAACTATGTAAAATATGGACGATTTTCTTCAAAACTGCTCAGTCGAAAATTTCATGATGCCATTCCTGACTTTAGGTCTCTGGTCAGGTCCCAGAAAGAAATGAGTATACATAAGAAACGAAAAGGAAATAATAATAATAATAATAATAATAATAATAATAATAATAATAATAATGTTTTATTATAATTACAATTATTATTATTAAAGACAACTTTTCCAAATTACGAATGATCCTCCTCAAACCTGTAGGAAATTCCGTCAGAAAGTTCGAAACTTTGGACTTTCATCATCAGGCTAGGTAGAGACAAATAGTGAAATTTCCGAAGTAAGAAGAGAGTGTTGTGACGTAGAAAGGTGTAACTGGTGAAATTAATTTTTTTTATATTCATTTACGTGTGCTTGCTCTTAAGTTATAATTCTTTTTATATTTCTTGACATTTACTGAAAGTATAAACTGCTGTTCCATTCAGAGTATAGACTACGCTATGAGGATCTACTCAGTTGGCGGCCATTAATAAAGAAAAAAAAAAGTAATGGTGGCTTAGAGAGTCAAGCTTGACAGAAAGGCTTTAGCAATGGCAGTAAGAAAAGGAAAACAGAGCCGGAGAAAGGCGTAACTGATAGACATAGCATTAATACATATAACTATCATTCCATACCTAAAGATAACTTCTCAAACTATATCCCAGATCAAAGGACTGTAACAACAACTAGAAGTGGCCGTGAAAGCCAGTATAGATTCGCCAAGGATCAGAATTTTTCTCTTTGTCTGAGAAGTATCATTTCTACTCGTTGCACTTTCGTGGGCTAGCCTTCTCGGCTGACATGAAGTGGAAAGAGTAGACTGAATCCATGGCTAAGTCAGCTGCTAAGAAAGTTGGTTCACTGTGTCATTCTAGATAATTTTTTCGGCAGAATCCATATTTGTATATGTATATATCTCATAATATGTGTGTGTACATTTGCATTACATTTAAAATTACTTAGATTTTTATATTTGTATTGGAATTATAATTGTATTTTTGTAGGTGCAGTTATGTAAATGTGTGCATATGATTTTTGGATATGTGTAGTATATGTATGTATATATTATTTTTTGAATATTGCTTTTTAAACACGCACAAAAACACACACATATACATACATATATATAAATATATATATATATATATATATATTGTATATGTGTGTATATATTATTTTTTGAATATTCCTTTTTAAAAACATACACAAACACACATATATACATATTATTTATATATATATATATATATATATATATATATATATATATATATATTGTATATGAGTGTATATATTATTTTTGAATATTGATTTTAAGCACACACACACAACACACACACACACACATATATATATATATAATTATTTATTTAAAAATATGATTTCATTTTTACATAAGAGTTCTCATGTTTCAAAACAGGAACTGAAAACTTCAATATAATTATTTGAATTAAATTGAATTAAAGTACTAAGCTCTGTTCCATCTTCAAGCGAAATTTTTTTTAATATATATATATATATATATATATATATATATATATATATTTTTTTTTTATTAATTATATATATATATATATATATATATATTGTAACAGAGGACATCTTGTCCCAATCTTTTTCCATGGCATACACAAGAGAGTTAACGTTTGGATGAGAGGTTCCATTCGTAGCATGTTTTAAACAGCTTAATATAGAGGTGTTAAGATCTCGGTTGGAAGAGGGCGAGAAGTGTGATGTCCCCAAATCGGCAAAATTGGAATTTCAGAAATTCTGTACTTTTTTGGCTGTATATGTAGGAGCACCCTTCTGAGTCCATACATAGTTTTCCTCTGGGTAGTTGGCTTTGAGGCATGGTAATACATTGTATCTCAGAGTCTTTTGATGGGCATCAGATTTACCTTTTTTTTCCCAGGTTTTTAAAATCTGATAGGCCATAACTTGAGCTGGATGCTACGTTCTAAAAGTGTCCTTGACATGAACTTTTGAGTGCACAATGTAAAAGTGACTCACCTGATTTTTTTTACTAAATGTTCTCTTCTCCGATGAAACGAAAGTTGTGCTAAATTCAAAAGATAAGCGATCTAAAATCCGAAGAAGAAGCTTTGAAAGTTCTTTGAATTTAGCAGTAAGTACTGTCAAGCATCCGTTCAGTATAATGTTCCGGGGATGCTTTTCTTTTCATGGAACTGGTTTCTTAAAACCTATTGAAAAGACCCTCAGGAGCGAGAAGTACAAGAGAATTTTAGAGTCTTGTCTGCTCTCTTCTGCTGAAAAGGGTGCGAATCGACCCCACCAAGCTCATTTTTATGCAGGATAATGCTCCCTGTCACAAATCAAAATTGATGAAGGAATAATTTGATGAGAAGCAGGGGAGTGTTATGACATGGGCGCCCCAATCTCCTGACCTCAACCCCATAGGAAACTTATGGAGTATTATAAAGTACAGGCTCTCGAGAAAGCAGTTGAGCAATATTATCCATAAGTTTTCTATGGGGTTGAGGTCAGGAGATTGGGACACCAGGTTTTAATAATTTTGTTGAACTGCTTCCTGTGAAAAGCAAGTAAAATTTTAGCGCAAATTTTGCCTCCCCACCCTGTATATATATATATATATATATATATATATATATATATATTAGAAAAAAGAAAACCTTAAGGTTCCATTGATTATATTTTATTTCCCCAGGTAGGTGTTCTTTTTTCCTGGTTCATCACATCACATTTCCAATGGTGAAAAAAGGTTTTAAATTTACGTATTATTTTTATACATATTATATATATATATATATATATATATATATATATATATATGCGTCGAATCAGGTTCTCCTAGTCGGATAGCGAACGTTTTAACTACTCAACCACACGCGCGGTATTATGCAATAAAGCTGTATGGAAAGGTATTCTAGGCTCATAGAAACTAATATCTATTTCGTTTGGCTCTGTAACTGTTTACCAAAAAGGAAAAAAGAGAAAAGTATGACTAACTGGATGAATTGTATGCCTGAGATAGGTTGAAATCTTAAGGAACAATATTGTGATAAAGACATGAAAGATGTATACATAAGAGAGTTATCGATATTGATAGGACCGTACCAAAAATGTGTCCGTCAGAATTTCTGTTATAAGGAGCAATCATTGTTTATCTTATTTGCAGTCATCATTTTTCTTTTGTTATTATAGCAAGATTTCACTTCTTGTACCTTTCCACCTTATCAAGGTATCTTTTAGTTCTGCTAACCTTCAAAGATTTTCAAATTGTACCCTTTATTTAATATATTGCACCCTTTTTCTGGTTCTAGAGATACCGAGTCTTCTTATCTCTTTACCACTGTTCACTTGCTGATATCACTTTCAACAATGATTACATTGTCTCACATTTAATTAATTAAGACCTTTCAATGTTCCACCTACCTTTCTTTTAGGGGCCGGTTAGTTTCTTTTAAAAGGAAGACTGAAGGAACATCGTAATAGACATTAAATATTATTAATGAATCACATAAAAAAATCAAATTTAATCAGGTCATAATTTACATAAAAAGTTAAAATTTATATATCATGTTGTAAAGTTTCATATAATAATTAAAATATTTCGATATATATAAATATATAAAAGTGAACATAGAAGCCAACGCTTAGAGGCAACGATTGCATCTAGCATGAAACAGACTGTCGCCTCTAAGTGTTGATTTCTATGTAGACTTTTATATATTTACACGCTCTATCTCTGATATTTAGCACTTTATTCCATAAATATAGCACACCTTAAGACTATATTTCTTTATATATATATATATATATATATATATATATATATATATATATATATATATATATATGTGTGTGTGTGTGTGTGTGTGTGTGTGTGTGTGTGTGTGTGTGTGTGTGTGTGTGTGAAAATATATAGAATAGGAAAGAACTCGTTAGGTAAATAATCCAAAGTTCTTTAGTAATTTTGTTATTATTTAAAAAAAAACAGTGCTCGATACAAAAGTAGAGCCTAAGTATAATTATTTGCAAAGGAATCATATTTTTTAAATAATTATATATATATATATATATATATATATATATATATATATATATATATATATTTAAAGTAAAAATTGAAGTCAACACTCAGAGGCGACAGAATGTTTTTTTGCTAGACGCAATGCTCAGGAGATTGCGTCTAGCATGAAACAGCTTGTCGACATTGAGTGTTGACTTCAATGTTCACTTTTATATTTTATACGCTCTATCTATGATATTGAGAACTTTTATCCCATAAATATAGCGCACCTAAAACTATATATATATATATATATATATATATATATATATATATATATATATATATATATATATTATTTTAAGCAAACAAAGACTTTGTTATCAAAGACAATACATAGAACTTTTTTAAAAACCTTTTACATATAAGCATTTTGTTCTATTTTAGAAAACCATTTTTGCAGCAAGACCTCTGATCTATTGCTGTTATTCCTGGGTACATCTTGACCTGGCGTGGTAGCACCTATTAGGGTCCCAGCTATGGGCAAATAGTTAACCACCAATTCAGGTCAAAACTTTATATAAGTTTAAGAAATTTTATAGTAAAAATACCAGGATTACATTTTAATAGTAAAAATAAAAAATACTATCAATACATTTCTGTAAGAAAGAAAATTGCCAGCGATACATTTTTGTTAAAGAAATTAGTAATGCTTCCAAGAATATTAATTTTCGGCATTAAATGACCCATAAAGTGTTGATATGCTGCTCAATAAACAAACAAGACCGTTTTTTTTTCATTCTTTACTTTCCTGTTTTTCATTCTCCACTTTCCTGTCAATTGTGGAGACTTAAACAAGATTACATAGAATTAAACTTCCCATAAGTATTGTATTAAATACGAACCTCATGTCTGCGCTAAAATGGCGATCTTGTGTCAGACTAAGTTAATTAAATACCTGAGCAAGTTTATACTGATGGACACTAAACCACACTGGTTGCTGTTCCTTTGTTTGTGTCGATAGATGCGTTTACAGGTGAAAATAAAAACTTGGCATGTGAAAAAGTCTCCCCACCAAAAAAATACTGTATTATGTGTTTCGGTTACACACACACACACACACAGAAAGAGAGAAAGAAAGAAAGAGAGAGAGAGAGATAGATAGATAGATAGATAGATAGATAGATAGATAGATAGATAGATAGATATGAGAGAGAGAGAGATTGAAATTTGTACACACACCAAATATAACGAGAAAGAATGATAGATATGAATGAAATGCAATATATGCTATCGAGGGAAATCGATAGATATATCGAAAAATATGAACAAACTCAGATTGATCGAAAGCTGGTAGAAGAGACAGACCTCAAAGCAAGGAGTTAAAACTATAAGTTAGTGACCTGAGTCAGTGTAAAACAATAGATAGTTCATATGGAAACAGGAAATTAAAATAAGTCCCCCAAATAAGGGAATAAATGTGTTTGAACAGCAATACAAAAACGTCAGAATAACAAATAGATGAGGAAAGAATTAGAAAGCGAATCTGGTCCGAGCAGAAACTTGAAGAGACTTTGGGAATATAGTTTAGCCATTGGGATTTATATGGATTGAGGAGAAAGGTGAGAAGGAGAAGGTGGTTCTCACAGCTGACTAGTCGCATCAATAGCAAGATGGCCAAATAACTGAATCGATGGAAGAGAAAAGAAAGAGAAAGTAGAATGAAAAAAGATGGGGTCGAAACGAACGAAGCGTACCGACCAGTTAGCCCGGAATAGAATAATAATGGATATCTATTTCGGACGTCACCGGCGGTGTTTGAAAAAAAAAAAATGATGGATTGGTTTATGCTGGTCCGATTGAAAAGTTAACTTGCTTATTTTACCAGACGCGTCAAGTGTTTGTTGAAGAATTGTGAAGATTGTTCTTATGTCTATTTGGGAAGATTGGTTCCATTATGTTGTCTTTGTATTCGTGGGTTTGTGTTGTTTGTTTGTATGTAGGGTCATTTGAGTTTTTGGTGTAGAAGGAGGTGTTAGAGGTTTCAGGAGGTTTATCAGGGGTAGGAAGAGGTGGGTAATTGAATTGCCGATATGAGATTTAGAGTTTGACGGCGAAAAATGGCGAGAGAGAATAAGAATTAAAAATGCAGGAGGAAAGTAAAGAAAGCTGAGCAGACAGATAAATGGAACAGAAAGAACGAAAATTGTAAGAGGGACGCTGTAAAATTGGTGTCGGATGGGGATTTAAAATAATTATCAAGGAATAATTTGAAAACACAGACACTTAAACGAATAGATGTAAGAAAAGAGAATCTAAAGCAATAAGAAGAAAAACAAAGAAAAATTAAGAAGGACAGAAAAAGAGCGTGATTTATTATAAATAAAACAGAGAAAAGAATAAGAGGAAAAAAAAGTAAAGCAAAAAGACAAAAGAGTAGCATATATATATATATATATATATATATATATATATATATATATATATATATATATATATATATAACGAAATATAGTTTTAAGTTGGGCTATATTTATGGGATAAAATGCTCAATATCAGAGATAGAGTATGTAAATATAAATATAAAAGTGAACATTAAAGTCAACACTCAGATAATGTTTTGACCTGAATTGGTGGGTAACTATTTTCCCATAGCTGGGACCTTAATAGATCCTACCACGCCAGGTCAGGGCGGACCCGGGAATAAAAGGAATATAGGTGGTTCCACGCTCAAAACCTACCGACCAGAGGTCTTGCTGCCGGATGTAAAAACGGTTTCCTAAAATAGAACAAAATGTTTTATATACAAAAGATTTTATAAAAAGTTTGTCTTTGATAACAAAGTCTTTTTTTTTAAAAAATATATATATAAATATAAATATATATATATATATATATATATATATATATATATATATATATATATATATGTTTTATTTCAAAAAATAAAGACTTTGGAAAGAAAAAATATATATATAAAGAAATATAGTTTTTAAGGTGTGCTATATTTATGAGATAAAGTGCTCAATATCAGAGATAGAGCGTATGTAAATATAAAAGTGAACATTGAAGTCAACACTCAGAGACGACAGCAATCGTCAGGCCTATATATATATATATATATATATATATATATATATATATATATATATATATATATGTATATGAAAAAAAGAAAAGCGAGATGAACTAAATCAGATATTATGTTTTAACGACTCCTATTGTTTTTATTTGAATCTTTCATATAATAAACATTTGTCAGATCGACTGTCCTCCTACCGTTAACCTTTTGGTGGGTTTGGGATTTAAACAGACATTTTCTTTTACTTGTAGTTATTTCTGAAATGAGACCAACACACGTTTTTGCATATAAAACTGATATAAATGAGAGAGAGAGAGAGAGAGAGAGAGAGAGAGAGAGAGAGAGAGAGAGAGTTATAAATACTGTCCTCAATGTTATGGAACAGAGCTATAAGCATATATTAGTGAATATACGTAATATCCAACTCCGATATTACGACTCGGAGTTTCATGCAGTTTATCTATCTATCTATCTATAAAGCATTTCACCCCACGCAAGGCGGGAGTGTCACTAGCACGAAAGGGGTTACTGAGAATGGGAACAAGAGTAAAGATCAAATTATCTGAACATGTCGACTGACATTGCATTTGAATAATTGAAGATTATAGCTATCAGGGAAGCAAATAAGAGGAAGGGAGTTCCACAGATGGGGAGTGCGAGACATGAAGCTATTGGAGTAGAAGAGACGGCTATATTTAACCGTTTCGACAGTGAAAAGGTGGGGCTGAGATACCAACCGAGTGGCACGTTTAAATTCATATAGTTCGGGAACCAGAGAAAGTATCTCGTCGGAGCAGTTACCGTGAAAATATTTGTAGAAAAGACAGAAGGACGCGACAGCACGTCTGTGAGAGAGCGACTGTAGACCAGACGCCAGATCAAGAACAATCAACACACACACACACAGTTTATATATATATATATATATATATATATATATATATATATATATATATATATATATATATATAAGACAGATGGAAAAGGAAAGATATAAAAAAAGAATAAGAAGAGGAAAAAGTGAAAGAAAGAACAAAGAAAACATGGACTAGGATAAGTAACGAGAAGAAAGTAAAAAAAAAACAACGAAAAAACGAAACAAAACAAAACACAATAGTTAAAAGATGGAAAAATATAAGTGGAGTATAAGAAATTAAATACTATGTCTCCTCCGGAGGTAAGCGTTCATGGCTCTTCACGAATTCCTTTATTTTCTGCGAACTGTCACGTCTTTTCGCGAAATATAATGAAAGGTTTTTCTTTTGCTATTTTTGAATTCATAGTTTGTATAGATTGATTACCATCCAAGATTAGAGAGGTCAGTCTACCCTGTTATTTAATCCATTGCTAAGAAGAGAAAAACATGGAAACTTAATCGAGGGAATCGGATGGAAAGTAAGAAAAATCAGATACATACCGTCTTGGGCATGATGATAAACTACATCCGCATCCTGGGTAAGACTATAAACTACATCCGCATCCTGGGTAAGACTATAAACTACATTCGCATTCTGGGTAAGACTATAACCTACATCCGCGTCCTGGGTAAGACTATAAACTACATCCGCATTCTGGATAAGACTATAAACTACGTCCGCATCCTGGGTAAGACTATAAACTACATTCGCATTCTGGGTAAGACTATAACTTACATCTGCGTCCTGGGTAAGACTATAAACTACATCCGCATTCTGGATAAGACTATAAACTACATCCGCATCCTGGGTAAGACAATAAACTGCATCCGCGTCCTGGGTAAGACTATAAACTACGTCTGCCTTCTGGGTAAGACTATAAACTACATCCGCATCCTGGGTAAGACAATAAACTACGTCCGCGTCTTGGGAAAGACTATAAACTACGTCCGCATTCTGGGTAAGACTATAAACTACATCCGCATCCTGGGTAAGAATATAAACTACGTCCGCATCCTGGGTAAGACTATAAACTACATCCGCATTCTGGATAAGACTATAAACTACATCCGTATCCTGGGTAAGACTATAAACTACATCCAACAGCAAGGCCTCTGATCAGGAGCTTTTGAGGAGCATGAAACTACCTCTTAATTGTTGGTGTTCTCATGTACACCCTGAACCGGGGTGGTAGCACCTGTTAGGGTCCCAACTATGGGAAAATATTTAGCACCCAAACTGAGGTGAAAACATTATGAAAATATAAAAGTAGTCTTTAATACCAACAATACGTTTTGTAAAAAATTACGAGCAATATATTTTTGAAGAAAAAATTATTGCCAGCAATACATTTTTGGAAAAAATATTACCAGCAATACATTATTGAAGAAAAAAAAATATTACCAGGAATAACTATCTTGGTGATATTAAATGACCCATTGAGGTTGATATGCCGTATACCAAACCAATCAGAAACAAAAGCAAAGAGGAGATAAAACAAGAATACTTCAAGTATCTGAAGTTCTCAAATATTTTTTTATTTCATTACTTAAAACCGCTGACGTAAAAGGTAAAGACTATAGAGCTTTATTACAAGTGGTAAGAAGATACGTAGGTAGTTAGTAAATGAGAGAGGCGGGGATGGGAAGAGGATAATGAAAACTGTCCTGTAAAGAGTAAATAAGAATTTGGAACGAATTTATTTATATTTTCTAAATATTTATGAGTCTACCATGCTTATAATATTGCTGCCCCATCTAATCGGGTGCTCTAGATGTATAATGATTTTCTAAGCGGAGCTTAGATTTGGCACAAGGTAGAAAGTGTGGAGCAACCAGTGAGGATAACAGTCATTATTCTGTCATAATTGGTCAAGCGGGACAATCTTGCTAGCGAATACAACAAATCGAAGTGCCCAACTGATTTTCTAAGTGTAACTTAGATATGACACAAGGTCGAAAGTATGGAGCACCTAGTGAGGATCGAACTCACTACTCAGTCGTAATTGATCTGGCGAGAAAACTTAAGCTAACCATTACACCACCTGGAGGTGCCCAATGATGTTCTAAGCATAACTTAAATGTGGTACAAGGCCGAAAGGGTGGAGCACCCAGGGAGGATCGAATTCACTATTCAGTCGTAATCGATCTAGCGAGACAAGCTTGCTGACCATTGCACCATGTCGAAGTGCCCAAGAAATAAAATGAAATACTAAATGCACATTTATACATCAAGCATCTGCAACGTGTCTATAAGGGTTTGGTGGGAAAGTGCCCTGCCCTCATCAAGAGGGAAAATTTTGTTCAGTGACAACGCAATGTTACTTCCAGCAAGAATAACACAACGGAAAAAAAGTTTGAATTAGCTTAATTTTTTCGACCTCCACCAACCATATTTTTCGTTCACTGCAAAAACGCTTTGGTAGTCGGGAAGAATTCTCTAATGAAAACCACATTCAAGAGTTCGTCAAAAACATTTTCCCATTAAAACCTCCCGGAATTTTCTTCAAATGGTACCAAAGAGCTGCCTGATAAATGACAAGAAGTCGTTGCAAATAATGGTGAATATAGAATTGAATAAAATATAAACATACGTTTATTTATTTATTTTTTTGAGAAGAAGTCGATAAACAAAAAAAAGTAACTTAAAAAAAGAGAAAGAAAAGTAAAAAGAGGAAAGGAATAAAGGCTAACAGTGGAAGAAAAGGAAAAAGTGGCGAAGAAAAGAAAATTGAATTAAGAAAATTGACAAGGAATGAAAAGTGAAAATTTCATCAAGGATAAACAAGACAGAAACAAGACAAAAAAAAAAAAAAACAAGTTAGAGAAGAACGAAAAAGTAATAATATAGAATTAAGAAAGAAAGTAAGGAAGAAAGAAAGAAAGAAAGAAAGAAAGAAAGAAAGGAAAATCCAATTAGAAAATAACAAAATATACTAAAGAAAGAAAGTATGGAAGAAAGAAAGTAAGGAAGAAAGAAAGAAAAAAAATCCACTTAGTAAGGAACAGAATATAATAAAGAAAGAAAGAAAGAAAGAAAGTAAGGAAGAAAGAAAACAAATCCAGTTAGAAAAGAAAAAATAAATAAAGAAAGAAAGAAAGTACGGAAGAAAGTAAGAAAGAAAGAAACAAAGAAGGGAAAAAAGAATCAAATAGAATAAGGAAAGTTAGAAAGAAAGAAAGAAAGAAAGAAAGAAAGAAAGAAAGAAAGAAGAGAAACAATAAAGAAAACAGAAAAAGAAAGAAAAGACGAAGGAAAATGGAAGAAAAATCTTCGAAGTAAAGAGAAAAGAAGATGGAAACTCTAAGAAGGAATGAAAGAACGGAAAAGCATCGACGGACGAATATAAAGAAAAGAAAAACTCTAGCCGTTGTTGAATGATAACGCAAAAAGAAAAAGAAGATAATGGAAAAGAAATGAATAAATACATAGATGTTTCCTTAAACAGAAAACAGGAAAAAAAAAAGGATTCAAAGAGAAAAAGAAAAGAGAATATAAAGAAGTAGTGAAAAGAAAAGAAGGACCCATGAAAAGAACCCGTAAAAATGTGTTAAAAAAGAAAAAAAAGACCTGAACCAAACTAGTAGTATGCTTACATTCATGCAATTTACTTACAAACGAAGAGAGCTTATGAGAACAATTGCCAGGAAAATATTTATAGAAAGCACAGAGGGAAGCCACATCAAATGAGTTGGAAGATGACTGAAGTCGAGATGCCAGGCAGGAAGGCGTGAAAAAAATTACGGAAGAAAAATAAAAGAGAGAGAGAGAGAGAGAGAGAAGATTGTACCGAGATAATAGAGGAAACTTTATAAACTACAGAAAAAATTCAAAACCTGGAAGTAAAGGAAATCGAGGACGAAAAGAATGTTCTATCGTGATAGATTGCTTTGTGAACGAACGAAACTTATATTGCCTTCTGAAATCCTTCATATTGACTATTATAGCCGTTTCTATATTTGTCATATTACGATCGATTTTTAGTCTCTATTCTTTTCGAAATAACGAAAAGAAATGTTTTTTTTTGGCGTTGACAACTTTTCAATCATTGTAGAAGTTTTCTAGACTTTTGCTGGCTTGAATAATCATGATATTATCATGATGTTGCCGTGTCAATAAAAATAACACTGTCAGTCTTTGCTTTCTACATATTGGGATAACATACGGAGTTCCCTGAAAATTTTTTAAAATTAATACTCTAATAACAGATTCAATGTAATGGGGAAAAATACACAGTTAACTCTAATGCTACCTTATCTATCTATCTATCTATCTATCTATCTATCTATCTATCTATCTATCTATCTCATCCCGGAATGAATTCGAATTTCAGTCATGTACGTTACATTCAATTACCCGCAAATAATCTTGAGAAAGGCATGAATGAACCTCCGCTCCTCAGCTATGGGTTAAATAGTACGACTTAACTTCTGGAAAAATCCTTGTTAATCCCCCAAAAATTTGAATGTAATAGTCAAGTTAAAATTAATTCTCAAGCATAGTAAAGGTATTGTGGGATATAAACAGTTAATCCTAGTGCTACCATATTCATCTATCTATCTATCTATCTATCTATCTATCTATCTATCTATCTATCTATCTATCTATCTATCTCAGTCCTATCAAGTATCTATCTATCTCAGTTTATTCACATATGTATAATCTATGTCTCTTTGCACCTATCTATCTATCTATCTATCTATCTATCTATCTATCTATCTATCTATCTATCAGCCCGGAATGAATTCGAATTATGTCATGTACGTTACATTCACTTACGCGCAAATACTCTTGAGAAAGGCATGAATCTACCTCCGCTCCTCAGCTATGGGTTAAATAGTACGACTTAACTTCTGGAAAAATCCTTGTTAATCTCCAAAAATTAATGTATTAGTAAAGTTAAAATTAATACTGAAAAATAGTAAAGGCAATGTGGGAGATAAACAGTTAACCCTAGTGCTACCATATCTATCTATCTATCTATCTATCTCGGATCGGAATGAAAATTCAGAGAGCCGAGTTCCAATTCAAACGTGTACCTTACATTCACTTCCGTGCAAATATCATTGAGAAAGTAACCGGAAGAGAGTTCCACAGCCTAGAAGTGTGAGAAAAGAAACTATTAAAATAGAATATACTTTTACATCTAGCCATTTCAACAGTAAAACGATGGGACCTATTTGCCAATCTAGTGGTACGCTTAAATTCACGCGGTCGATGTACGAAGGAGGAGATGAACTGCCATGAACATATTTATAGAAAAGGCACAGTTAATTAAACCACGTCACGGTGGTGGAAAAGTGACTGAAGTCGAGATGTCAAGTCAGGACCGATAATATTACAGACCTATCTTTCGATATTATCGAGGGCCTCGAAAGATATAGCCTGCGCTCCAGGCCATATATAGCAGCAAACGTTAATGCCCGAAAAAGGGTAGATTTATAAATATAGAAGATGGATTCCGACGAAAAAAATTGCCTGCCACGATACAGTGAACCATTATTCTTAGTAGAAGAACTGATTCGATATATTCCCTCCAATTCATGCCAGCAGAAAACGTAAGATTAAGCAACTGATATACAACATTTTTGAGGGCATTACTATGACGTCAAGTTGAAGTGGTAACACCTAATATTACCTTTACTTACTGCTATTCCATGGCTTTTGGCACATCAGTGTATAGTGATGAAATAGAAAGAAAGAAAGTAAGGAAGAAAGTAAGGAAGAAAGTAAGGAAGAAAGAAAGAAAAAAATCCAGTTAGAAAAGAAGAAAGAAAGAAAGAAAGAAAAAAAGAAAGTGTGGAAGAAAGAAAGAAAAAATCCAGTCAGAAAAGAAGAAAATATAGTAAAGAAAGAAAGAAATAATATACGGAAGAAAGAAAGTAAGGAAGAAAGAAAGAAAGAATCCTCTTAGAAAAGAACAAAATATAATAAAAAAAAAGGTTGCGCTTTTTTAGTCTTACGTTTTCTGCTGGCATGAATTCGAGGGATTATATTGAATCAATTGACAGTTCTTCTGCTAAGAATGTTGGGTCACTGTATCGTGGCAGGCAATTTTTCTCGTCGGAATCCATCTTTAACATTTATAAATCTACCTTTCTGGAAGAAAAGCATCAGCCATGCTGATGGAGGGCATAACTGCTCTTTTATGATAAATGATAGCAGTACTGGAAAGAGTGATAACAGTTAGTGGACTTGAGAAAGCTATTTGCCTGAAACTTGCTGTTTAATAAAAACATTTTATAAGTTTCAACCGAAATTAGCAGTATATATAGTAGGAATAGATAGCGAGAGGAACAGAGACAGGGAGAGAGACAGAGAGAAATAGAGTGAGAGAGAGAGAGAGAGACAGAGAGAGAGACAGAGAGAGAGAGAGAGAGAAATAAGGGAAAAGTGGAATAAATTATCGTATGAGTTATCTAAAAGAATATCATATGATAATACTTTTATAATGCTGTTGAGAAGACCATTTACATTGTGGATTCCCTTTGTCGCATAAATTCAGATTTCTCCCTCTCTGAGGCATCCTTGCTTGCTGCATCTCGCCGCTGGAAAGCACCGTACCGGTGTTTATAAGTGTGGATGTTATTGACAGTTTGTCTCTGTCTCAGCCACAGAAATCACGTCTTCATTACTTATTAATGAACATGTATGCAGGGATAATTTCTAATGCCTCTTCGATGAAGATCAATTTTCCTGCTGCCCACTTTGCTAATCCAAACCGCTCATGATATAAACCAGGAAAGAAAAGCTCACCAGCCTGTGAGAAAGAAATCAACACCCACCATTCGAGATGGCCACAACAGGGTTATAGTTTATAATTAATGAAGGAAAGAGAAAATATCGCACGCGTGCTATAAATATACACGTAATCGGGAATAATCACTATACACTGACGTGCCAAAAGCTATGAAATAGCAGTAAGTAAAGGTAATGTTAGGTGTTACCACTTTAACTTGACGTTGATTTAAGAATTTTAAATAAAAAAAAAATGTATATCAGTTGTGCTTTGACATCTGTTGATGCAGTTTCAACAAGAGCGAATTTCTGGCACGAGGCGTTATTAATATTCACATTATTTAAACTCGGACCGTTGCCCCGTTATATATATATATATATATATATATATATATATATATTATAAAAAAGGAATAAAAGAGCCAGACAAACCTAAAAAGGTTTCACCTAAGCGGATCGTCAGGATCGTTCTTTTTTTTATACTTTTTTTTCCTTTGGTAGAAATTTGATTATTTGCAAATCAAGATGCCGAAGTTTTTCGGACAGTATAATTTCTTATACTATTACTATATCTTATACTATAAGTATATTTTATACTATTACTATTATTATATTTATACTATTATTATTTTATACTATAGTATATATATATATATATATATATATATATATATATATATATATATATATATATATATAGGCAACATTTTTTCATTGATGCATGTTTCATTAAATAATATAGACAAGTTTTGTCTATTTTATGTAAATTCTTTTCATATTGTCTGATGCTTAATAACATTATCATTAAAAGAAGAAAGAAAATCACAATAATGATACATATTTTTTTTTAATCCTATCTAAGTGTTCGGCTTACATAAGATATTATCAAAGATGACAATTACATTACAAAATATTAAACAATACACGAACAAAACAATAATGATAATCTGTTTTTGTTTACATGGAAGATTTCCAAGCAACGACAAACTCGTGCATGCGAGATGCTGGAAGCGAAAATCGCACCGCAGCTCACCACATCACACATGGCCACACGAGAGTGAAAACGAGAAGTATTAAGTATGGGAAGCAGTTGGTATAAACGTTGGTTATATATATATATATATATATATATATATATATAGTGTGTGTGTGTGTATTGAAAAAGCATTTTTTCATTCATACAAGTTTCATTAAATAATATAGACAAGTGTTGTCTATTTATTTTATGTAAATTCTTTTCATAACGTCTGATAAGCTTAAAAACATTATCATTAAACGAAGAAAGAAAATCACAATATTGATACACATTTTTTAATCCAATCTAAGCTTTCGGCTTACATAAGCCATTATCAAAGATGACAATTACAGTACAATATATTAAGCAATACACGGACAAAACGTAATCGTAGTCTGTTTCTGTTTATATGGATGATTTCCAAGCAACGATAAACACATGCAGTTCATGACGTCACACATGACCACGCGAGAGTGAATTCGAGAAGTATTAAGTATGGGAAACCGTTGGTATAAACCAATGGCTTCTGTTATCAATTATAGACATTTAAGAATATTTGTGAAGATTTCATAGTTTATTTTGTTCAGGTTAAGTTTCAACTGTTTTATGTCTATAGCTTCAAGAATTTTTAGTTTTTGTTTATTGTTTTCATGTTTAAGTATAATTGTGTTTTCAACAAAAACTAAAAATTCTAGAAACTATATACATAAAACATGGAAATCATCCATGTAAATAGAAACAGACTATCATTACTTTCTTGTCCGTGTATTGCTTAATATATTGTACTGTAAGTATCATCTTTGATAATGGCTTATGTAAGACGAAAGCTTAGATTGGATTAAAAATATGTATCAATATTGTGTTTTCTTTCTTCGTTTAATGATAATGTTATTAAGCTTATCAGACGTTATGAAAAGAATTTACATAAAATAAATAGACAACACTTGTCTATATTATTTAATGAAACACATCAACACACACACACACACACATTAAAACAACACACACATATATATATATATATATATATATATATATATATATATAGATAACGATATATATTTTATACGTCAAAAACATAATTGGGGAAAAAATGTATGACAAAATGTAAAATTTTTTTCAACAAAAATTGTGATCGTTTTCGTCTTTAGGACTTCATCGAAAACTAAATTTGTTATATTATTTGCAACAATACATGCGCACAAACGAGGCATGCTGGGAATTTTTCAACACTTCACCACTCCTTGAAGAACTCTTAACACTGGGATATTTATCAACATAAGTTATGGAATGAAAAGTGAAAAGAATCTAAAAATATATATATATATATATATATATATATATATATATATATATATATATATATATATATTCTGTTTATCTCTCCTTTAGTTACTTAGCACGTCATGATACCTCACACCCTGCCAATATTTTACAAATAATAATATTGCATTTTGATTGCGTGGAAAAACGGAAAAGACATATCGAGGACACTGTTTTATTTCAGTAATAAATAAAGGGAATAAAATTCAAACTAGAAATCCTTGAAATTTCTAGAGGTACTACTAGTGATTTAAAAAAAAATGAATAAATCATAATAATTCCTTTTTGATTATCATGATCTATGGATTCTTAATAGATAGTAATATATGTTTTTTTTCAAAAACCTCCCTAAACAAAGAAAAAATAGATACATAAAAAGGTTCCTTTATTTTTGCTTCCATGATTGGTATCGATTTAAAATGAATATCTATTGCACCAACTTACATCGAAGGAAATTGATCTTTCTACGATTTTGCACTTTCACACGACACAAATTAACGTAATCCTCGGTTATTCTGCGAATAAAACGTTTATTTATGGCCTTACATCAGCCGATTTCTTCTTCGTATGAGATCTACATCGTTTTATTTTATACTACAAATATCGTGTATAAAGAAGTAATATGATGCCAATTACTTGTCTCTATAACAGCATTTACGGGACACTTAAGCTTGTTTGCAGAGCCTTCCACGGGCCTGGCTCAAGCACCCGAATTTATCTCTGTATCCAAATAGCAAAATGCAGTATTTGTGTAGTAACATTTGCCATTGTTTCTCTTTAAATATTTACTAACCTATTAAGAATTGCATTCGTTTGCTTATGTTCTCATATGACCTAAGCATATGTACATACGATGGTCGCTTGAAAAGTTCATAGGTTGACCAAGATATTTTCATGGAATATGACTAAATGAAGATTATTTTATTTTTCTTGAGGTTACTTTTTTTACCATCGATGTCATTTTTGGATTCTATTGGAGAATACTTTCAACAGTTGGTCAAAAAATAAAAAAAGCAACAATATGGATAAGGTTCTTCATTTTTAAATCATAAAATGATTTTTTTGTTGGTCAAAAACATGATAATTAAACAGAGCCAAATCAGAAGAAATGGGAGTGTGATTAACCCGTACAAAGCCACTGTCACGCACGCCATTAAAACCAAGAACTTGTGTGCTGAAGCATTTTCCTGATGAAATAAAACCACTTACCTTATTTTTCTTGGGCGTTTGGTCTTGATAGCGTCAAGAATTTGGCATAGTACTCGCCATTGTATAGCGGTTCGGATTGAGGAATCGGAGATCCGAGTTCAAATTCCATTCAAATCTATTACATTCATTTACGTACTAGTATCATTGGTAAAGGTATGAATCGTCTTCTTCTCCCCCAGTTATGGGTAAATATCAGGACAGACCAAGTTCTGTAAATTGGATGGAAACTGGTCTACCGTTGATCGAAAAAAATGGCAACCTACGGGAAAAAAAAAGATAAATATATTTATCAGTCATCGAATATCGAAATGCACATGTTAATAAATATTAATTTTTCGTTATCTGTGTATCACTAATGGCATGGACTCATAACTGACTTGATCATTTCTCCGTTGATAGTGTGGCCCTTTTGAAGATAAGTCTAAAATAAAAATGAACAATTTTGTATCCCCCAAAACAGATGTTATCGAAATTTGCTGAAATGAAACATCCTCAGTTGGTTAAATAGTTGGCGAAATTGACCTTTTGAGCAGGTGAGTAAGACCATTACGTTGTTTCGACATGTTTTTTCATGGGTATGGCTAAAAAATGATGAACTCATCCTGGGTTGGGAAACGCGAATAAAGAAACCAACGACTATGAGAAAAGTTAGGGTTTATGCGTGATACTCAGGTGATTATGCAGGAACGTAACTGGGTTAAAATATAACTAACAGAACAGTTGGTTTATTCAGTAATTCCAGAAATACATTAATTTTTTTTTTTCCACCCAATTTAACAAAAACCCAGTCTGTAGCTGATCCAGATACAAATTTGGCGGGAAAAGATGAAATTTTTTATTCCTTAAAAAAAAATGAAAAAAAATGAAGTGAAAAAGACAAAATATCGATTTGACTAATTCCGAACTCAAAAGAGTTCTGTTTGAAGTTCAAAGGAAAAGAGTTTCTACAAAAGAAGGCATTAGAGAAGAAAACTGCTCTTGAATTCAATTTAAAAATTATGAGAAAGATGTCATTAGGACCATTGCTGCGCTTTTGCTCGTCTCTCAGCAAAGAAGAAAGAATTTTATTAGGGTCTCATGACAAGTTATCTCGTTTGCAGAAATTTATTCTTAACCTAATCTTTAAAAACAAAAACGATACCATATTGTGATGAACACGATCAATGTTTTCCTCACAGGTGACAGTTGCAGGACGTTCAGACCTTTGGGCAGCTTCAAAACTCTCTCCTCACCTAAATTCATCTGCCCACATGTGCACTATTGATAAGGCTGGGGCTTCACCCTCTTATGTAACAAACATGAATGAATATCCTTGGAGGCTAAACCATTTTTTTTCATCTGCAAGTACTAGAAAACACAACGATGCCAAATTTTCTTCATTTTCAAGACAAGTCGCTACTAAATACATTTTAAATCTTCTTTGAATAATCAGTAGTAAGTTTACCTGGAAGAATACAACACAGTTCTTAATAGGAAGAATTGAAATTAATGCATGCAAGATTTCACAGTTCAACTATCATTCCTTCATTGTCAGCTAATGAACTTTTCAGATCTCTCTCGTATGTTTGAATTTTGGGCCAATATGAGAATATATTTATTCGTGAGCAATTTGATCGCATTTCATATTTCCGTCACCATTTATAAATTGATATGATTTCATTGTGTTTCTTTGGCCTCATTCATATTCTAAATATCACTGTTAAAATCTTTATAAGAAGATTAATAATGCAATAATATTTGAAAAACTCGATGCATCGGAAATAAATCATCTTTATTGCTGTCTATTTCTAATGCACACATGCCCCATGCCTCAACTGAGAAAAATTAAGACAAGTAACTCTATTACCTTTCACGTGTGGAAAATGTATATAATTTATATTTATTACATTCCATTTTATGGAAAATGATTTGAGATTAATAATGAACATACGTCATAACACATTTCAGAATTTTAATAGAGACTATGACATATTTCTTCTAAATATCTGGGTATGGGTTGAAAAGTGTAGCATTGCAAATTTTATTCGTGTAATTTATCTGTGTAATTTACTTGTTCTAGTAATATAAACAAGGTCTGATCAAAATGTATAGCGACTATGGTAACGAAGCCAAATTGCAGAGTAAAGCCGCTTGGCACAGATTGACCTTGAACTCTGTCACGCATGCACACTGAGTTATATCGTTCTAGCTAATTTCCGTTGTTTATAGCAGTGCTTGAAAGGAGAGTGTGTAGAGTGGGATCGTCTCACGACACCACAGTTTCCATCAGTGACCGTGGCTTTTATAGCAGTTTTTGTCCAAGCACAATATTCTACAGGTTCGACAACCAACATATTCCCCAGATCTCGCCCCCTTTTCATATTTCCAAAAATAAAATCTTACTTAAGACGTCGAAAAAATCCAGGAAAATTCTACGCAGCATTTGCTCAGTATCCCCCGAAAAAGGAGTTTCAGGAATGCTTCCACCGAGGGAAACGTCGCTGGATAGAATGTGTAGCTTCAGAAGGGGATTACTTCATACGAGATTAGACAACCGAATTTATACGTGTTGTATCTTTCTTTTTATAGCACCAGGCCCGATACTCTTGGATTAGACCCCCTATATATTCCAAATAGATTTTATCAAGTTCAACAGATAATGTCTACCTGATAATTTTTTGTTGTATTTACCAATTTTCGAAGAAGATTTATATCAGGATATATAAATATATGGATAATATATATATATATATATTTGAATAAAAAAACAGACCACTTTAAGGTTCCATGTAATAAATTATTTTTTAAAGGGCTCTGAATCATCAGACTTTACTTCCAAAGGTTGAAATGAAAAATGAAAAGAAATTTACACATTTTTGACGGGCCGTATTAAGCATATGTAAATTAACGAAGTGAGGAAGAAGAGAAGGGGAGAGAAGACGAAGTGAGGAAGTGAGGGGGAGAGAAGACGAAGTTAGATTATCATTGAGAGGGGAGAGAAAGACATGAGTGAGTTAGATGACCATTAAAATTTTTTTATCTAACCCCAATTGATGGGCTAGATATGAATGGGTTTCACTTGACTTATGTTATCTTTAGACCTCAAATGGGTCTGTTTTTAATTCAAACATATTTGCTCTGGAATTTACATTGAGCTCTCGGATATCATCCTCCTTGGGTCTACCCAGACGGATTACCTAGTTTTTGCATAAACTATATATATATATATATATATATATATATATATATATATATATATATATATAATCAAACAGGTTTGGTTAAATAATTTAGACATAGTATGTATACATATATATTTTTTAGTATTAGTCCTTTAGAGTCCACGAATTAATTTCTTGGTGGCTGAAGAAAATTGCACAAGAAAAATACCTGAATTTTCGTTCAAATAATTTTTATTTTCCCCAAGTACTTTCAATCTCATCTAAGACCATTTTCGGGGGAGGGGGGTGATAAATTGTCTGTGTATGTGTATACGTAGTTCCGTAAATTCAAAATACTTTTTTCACTGTCCGTTTTACTGCGTTTTTGAAGCATTCCAGGGTCAAATTCAACTTCAAGAGGTTTCTTTCCCCATGCAAGGGAGGTAACTTTTTATCTATTATTATTATTATTATTATTATTTGAAAGTATTAAAACTAAAATGAATAGACATAATAGTGTAAATTATTTAACCAAACTTGTTTAATTTGTTAAAAGAATTAATATTATATTTTAATACGACATTTTTAGTACTTAAACTTTATTTTTAGTGGTACCCATATTTAAGTAGATCCTCCATTGATTTTAAACAGTATCTACTATGTTTACCGGCATGCGTACGCGAGAAAAAAAACAAAAAAAAACTTGTGAGGCTTTTTGTAGACAAACGGTAAAAGCATACCGGATTAGACGGTGGTTCCATCTGCAAAAGGGGACGCAGGTTCGAATCCTGCTGGTGGTCACATTTTATTAAGCTTTCTCGAGTAGGCCTCCAAAACGAAACCTAAATTCTAATCTTTCTGGGGGACCACTACTGCCTTCCATCATCATGGCTGATTCTAACCTCCAGGAGAGTGACTCATTGCGTCATTCTTGGGCTCACATTTTCTGCAGTGAGGCAGAGGGAAGATGATATTGAATAAGTTGCGAGGTCTTCTGATACGAAAGTTGGTTCACTGTGTTCGGCGAGACAATATTTCTTGCCAGAATCTCTATCACACATTTATGAGTCTATTGTTGCAGATTGGCGAATGTATGTTGATTCATCAGAAGGATTATTTATGTGCGTTTTCTAAAACATTCATCCACAACAATTAAAGAGAGAAATAGCATTGAAGACAAAACATGCAAGATGGATCAAAGTAAAACAAAAATTATTAAAGGCATAAAAAAATAACGTCAATTTATATACAATTTACATATACATATACTTTGGATATATCTGCGTAATTGAGGATAGCTAAGTTAATTTATGAAGAGTGTTTTTGTGGAGTTTGAACGTGTGTAAAGCTTTTGTTGAGATTTGTGCACGAAATTAAACTAAGTAATTAAACGTAAATAAAAATGTCTCCTGTGCGAGTTCAGTCCGTAATGTGTGTGCGTAAATTATCTTGTATTAATGTTCAGAGTTAAACGAGTTTACCTTTAGTTGAGTTAGAAGTTTGTTTGATTAATTACAAATACTTGTTTGGTAGTAAAGTATATATTACTTTCTGTTCATTGTAAATGATTGTTTGAAATTGTTCCTGAGAGAGTGTGATTGTTATTTGCTGAGTCAGAAATTTTCTTTCTTTTGCGCGGTAAAAGTTATTTGGTCAAAGTTTTGACTTGCGTGTGTGTTGTAATGATCTTTAACGTCTGACTGCATGGTTAAGACGGGCGCTCTTGAAGGCTACATCTTGGCAGCAAGGAGAAAGATGAATGAAGAAAAAACACGAGGGGGCTTACGCTTGTTTTGTTTTGTCTGTGTATCACGCGGGAGACTCAGAGCATATTGAGCGCGAAAACAGATTTGTTGCGTGCAGGCGGTTTGATTGGTCGGAACTGACCAATCAGCGAGCTAGTTTTCAGTAGATTAACCAATGAATGCCTGTCTATGTACTATGTTTATGTAATGTGGTGGTAATTGCCATAGAGGAAAAGTTATTTTTCAATTAGGTGTAATGGCAAATTGAAATCTTCCACACTATCATCCGTCCATGTTTGAATATTGTTGTCACATCTGGTCTGTTGAAGAATTCAAAAGAAGAATCTGCAATGTTATCAATCCTGCGCTAACATCACGGCTCCAGTCACTTTCCCAGCTCAGTAAAATAACTAATTGTGCCTTTTCTATAAATATTTTCTCGGTAATTATTCTGATGAGCGTTCCTCTTTGGTAACTTTGGTAATTTACGAACTTTAGCACAGTATTAGTAAGAGATCATCATCTTACAGTTAAATGGCTAGATTTAACTGTAAGTTCTATGCTGATGTTTTCTTCTCTCGCACTTCTAACTAGTGGAATATCTTCCAGCGCCCTGCCTTCCGGTAAATTTTGATTTCTAAAAATTTAAATGCATTATCAATGGTTGTCTTATGTATTCCTACTTCCAGTTCTTTTATTGTTGGCTCTCCATAATAATGATTTCTTTTTCTTATATTCTTTTACATTCATACGGACTTGCGTTTTACCGAGGGTGATATGATATAAAAAGAACAGCTAGTTACTTCATCAATAAATATGGAAGATATTAGATAATTCATGTAGATAATATAACGCATCTTATTTTAAAAAAATTCTTTAAAGAAAACCGTCATTTTTTATTCTACATATAAACTCAGTCAGTCAGTTATGTGCCATGCGTGATAAATGCGTAGGCGAACATTTATCTTTCGATACATGACTCACGAGACATAATTTTTCCCGCAGTAGACCAGCTGCCATCCAAGAGTATAGAAACCGGTTTGTCCTGCTATTTACCCATAGCTGGGAGGAAGAGAAGAGGATTCATACCTTTCCCAAGGGTATTAGCACGGAAATTAATGTAATGGATTCGACTGAAAGAACAAAACCTTCGAATCAACTGAGTTACTAGTTCAAATCATAGTACTATTTTCTATAATATAAAAAAAATAAACTCTCTTTTCTCCTGCATCTCCTCTTCTTTGCATTTTTCTCTTCTTCCTATCAGTCGCTAGCTTTATTGAACAGCATCGACCATCCGGGTCATCTGGCTTTTTCCCCTTCTCGGTTGGGGCCGGTTTATCGTCTCAATAAGGTTGATTCGGTTTTCCCAAAATCTTACGATATTGGGATTGATGGCAAAGTCTAGTGTGAATCCATCTATGCACATTGTGTGCCGCAGTTAAGAATGAAGAATTATTAACTTGCGGCCTTAGTAATTTGTTTCTTTGCGACTAAGGACAGCATCGGGAATCAATGCTCGAATACGAACTCCTTCAACAAAATGCACAACACTGGTGATAACTCTAACAACGGGTGTATTGAATATAAGTAAAAACTGGTTGAATAAAATATCTCTATTATTTGTTATTTAAAATTAAGTGCCCCACCCCATCTGCCGTTTGGTGCCTAGAAAATATAGTAAAAAATGATTTAAAATTGTGGAAGCGAGACTTATGTTTAATCCAGGCATGGGAATGCGGGATTATTTTTGTCATTATATTATAATATATATGGCTTCATCACTTTTTTGTTTATATATATATATATATATATATATATATATATATATATATATATATATATATTATTTATTTAAAAATATGATTCCAACGACATAAGAGGTCTCATGTTTCAAAACAAGAGCCGAAAACTTCAATATAATTATTTGAATTAAATTGATTAAAGTAAGCTCTGTTCCATCTTCAAGCGAAATTTTTTTGGAATAACGTATTTCTGAAATTTACGTGTTTTTTTAATAATTGAAATCAAAATTTCCATGGTAACAGCTAGGGCGAATTGTTTAAATTGGGTAGGCGTGTGTTGGGTGTTAATAATAAGTATCAGTATAGAGTTACTTTCATAGATGTCAAGTCAGGAAAAGGTGGGGGTGTCTAAATTTGAAACGGAAGATGTTTTAACCCTAGTCTGGTTTACGTGTCTATGGAGATTTATTTATTTTTTTATTTTATTTTTTTTATGAAAGGATTTGTGCATATAAAAAAAACTGCTGTAAACGTTTTTTTTGACGACTTCATAAAGGGTTATTTTTTTGTAGGGTATTTAAACTATTTATTTGGGCTATGGATTATAAAAGTTATTATATTGTATGCTTGTTTTTAGCTAATTATTCAAATTTGATGATGACGACAAAAACCGTTAACTCATGTCTATTGTTTAATAGATTATTATTATTTAGAAACTTAATAAATGATTTTCTCATGGAGGCACAAAGGGCATGGGTCATCCCAAGTTTTACATGTTCTAGTCCCCGTTTATAATTTTCCATTTTTATTTTGTCCTATTTATTTCCTTCAGATGAAAAAATATTTAGATAGGGAAGTCTTTTCTTTTTTTATATATTTAAGGTTGGAATAATATTTTTTAAATAAAATCCCCAATATGCTATTTTTTTGTATAACTACTATTTTTAAAAACATTAAATAATTAAAATATAAGAATCATTTGGATCTACCTAAAAGTTTTTTCCTTTCCTTATAATCTAAAATATATATATATATTATATATATATATATATATATATATATATATATATATATATATATATATATATTAGAAGCATGGTAGGTTTTATGTTCCCATGCTTGATTCAAAAATTGATACAAATTTTTAAAAAAATAATCAATAATATATATTTTTTTGTTGAAATATATACTAAACATTAAATCTTTAAAAAAGAATTTTCAAATTGAAACAAAATAGAGAGTGTTTAACGTTTTGTTTTTGTAACCAAAAAATTGAATGAAAAAAGAATGTTTACGAAATATTCTTTTTATATCACCCAAAAGTTCTGCAGGGAATCAGAAATTATTAGTGAATTGCCAATTAGTTAAATATATATATTTTTATAATTAAACACGAAACAATTTATATTTTTTTGCATAATTATAAACATTCGTATTTCATTATCTGTTATTTTTTTTGGAATATTATAAGAAAAATATTCCAAATATTCTTAGAATTATATATTTAACTGGATGAGAAATATATAGCAACCTTACATGATAAATATATAGAATATAGAAAAAATCGATAATTATAACTATCGATGGAGTTTAAATACAATATATGTCGGTCTTGGCCTTTTGAAACTCCCCATGTGCATGTATACAAAATGCAAATCGAATTTGAAAATTATATTTATATATATACATTATTTTAATATTAGAACACAAAACACACACACACACACACACATACACATATATTATGAATCAGTATGCTTTTATATATTTCATATTTGGGGATTAAGCATAAGAAATGATAAATAGATAAAAAAAAAGAATATGGAACATTTTTTTCTGTAGGAAATATTATTGTTGGATGCACACGAATGTAATAAACACCAAGTTTGATTAAAACATTGCAGATCCCGTCTTTGTTTAAAATATTTTTTTTAATTTTAAAGTAGCAATATATTTTTAATATTTTAATACATATAATAAATATAAACAAAAACAAATTTAATTTTTTATATACAGAAATTTAGAGAATACATTAAAAATATAATAAAAAATCGTCGAGAAGGGGAATTTTGGTTTTCAATAATTATAAATCGAGATTAGTAAATTCTTCATTCAGTTCTATATTATTTTCTTCTACAAATTTTTTTTTAATGTTTAAAACATAATTTTTTTATTTTATGTCATTGCAAATTACTCCATATCGTTTGATTAATCTTAATGCTTTTATCCATTTATTTTATTATCCAGTGATTTAAATGCAATTAAACGTTTACAAAATAAAAATGTGCCCTGTTGCAATATGTCAAACTTCCTTAGAGACAATATTTCATGTTTAAAAAAATAATTTTAAAATTAAAAAAATTTTTATAAAATTTTTTTTTTGAATAAGAATTTTTTTTCGTTTTTAATTCTACACGGAATTTCTTTTAAAACATGTAAAATTTTATGAAATCTTTTTTAAATTTGAAATAACAAAAAATATATATACAATAAAGAAATTTTATTTAAAAAACTGAGGATTATATTTTTGTATAGTGTATTTTTTCTTCCCAATTTATATATTAAATTTTTTCAAAGAAGAGACAAATTCAAGGATTCACTCTTCATTATTCAAATGCCAATATTTTATATGAAAGTTTTTATGAATAATCAAAAATTTATAAATTGATTTAATAGTCAAATTTTTTTGTTTTCTTTTAAAAATGTGCAGATTTTAATTTAATTTGACCTTTATTTTTACGATATATATATATATATATATATAAATATATAAACGATATATATATATAAATATAAAAGATGTTTCAGGTAAAATATTTTTTTTAGAAATGTTTATTCAATAGCGAATCAACGTAAATAATGTTTTTTCAAGTCCCAGTAAAAAACAGAAATTCCTTTAAAAACGATAGTAACTATTTTATATGACCATTATTTATAACGTTATTTATATATAGAAATATATATATGGATGTTTTATCCGAAATTTAACACAAATATTTTAATAAATAACAAATAAGGAAAAACAAATAGAAAATAATTTGATGGTTTATGTAAATAATCGATTATAATTATATTTATTCATTAATCGACTATCCGTTAATTTTAAATGCGGGTTTCTGGTAATTAGTTTCTATTTAAATTGAATTTTAAAATCAATATCCAAAGTTTAAATATCCATAACACATGAAAACATTCCATTAAAAAAAAAATGAATTTATAAATAATATTTTACAAAATTTAGATAAATGTATTCTATGGAAACGTCAATGAAACTTTTAAATGTGATTGATGTGAATTTTAAAAAGTATGTTAAACTCAAAATCCTCGAAAGGCAGTTGGTCATATATTTTATATATTCTATCTTAAATTTGTTTTATATATTTTAAAAAAAGGATATATATAAAATGAAAAGATGCTTTAATTTACAAAATTTAAAGAATTATATAAAAAAAAAATATAACTTGTTAAAATTTTAAAAGTTATTATTATTAATTAAATTATTAATTTACTTAATCATTAAATTTTTGGCAATATTAAAAAAATGATAATTTTATAGAAAATTCTATTTATAATGAATTATTTAGTAGGTTTTTATCTATTTTTTTTGAACTGCTGCATTTAAAAAAGAAATGTTTTTAATCAATAGCAATTTCAAATAAAATGTTTTAAAAGGATATAATTTTTTAAAGTTGTGAAAAATATAAACAGAAATACAAAAATTTTATTTACATTTTCAAAAATTTTAAAATTTAAAGAACAACTATGAATTTTTTATTTAACGGAAAGTTTTTTGATAACATTTCGAAAAAATTTAAAAATTAAACGAGAAATTGAAAATCTTTTTTTTTTTTAATTGTCTTTTTTTTTTATATTTATTTTTTTTCAGTTTATCATATTAATGTAATTATATTTTATAAAATTTATAAATTATCAAATATAATAATTTTCAAATTTGAATAGAATAATTGGTGAATTTAACTGGTTTTAAATTAAAAAAATGATGTTTATTTTATTTTGGGAAAATACAAAATTTAAGAAAAAAAATATTTATTTGAAACTTGATGCGACAATTAATTAAATACATCCTCTTTTTCCTTCATTGGTTTTATAGAAGAAAATTAAATAAAAATCTTTTATAATAATTATTAAGTACTAACAGCGTTTTTTAAATCTTTATTGTGAAATTGTTTCATATTTTTTGACCAAATATAAAAATTTAAGCTACAAACTTTTTAATCTATATCAAATTTAAATCTTTTGCTTTTAAAATACAAATTTGAAATAAATGTTTACCAGAATATATTTTTGGTTATGTAGGATACAGGTTCAATTCCTGTTGAAGGCATATAAATCAGTAAATTCATCTATTTATTTATTTATTTATTTAAAATTTGTATCTATTTAAATATTATGTATTAAAAGAAAAGAGAATAATAAAACGTTTTGGTTGTAAGAAACATTAAAAAAATATATATATATATATCATTATTTATCTATCCAAAATTTTACAATCAAAAATTTATTCTCAAATAATAGATCAAAAAAATATCCAAATTATTATTAAAATGAATTAATAAGGATTCATTTTAATTTTTTAGATGTTAAACAAAAACCAAATTAAAAATTATATTTTTTTGAAAAAGAAACACAATAAAATTCAATATGAACTAAAAAAAGTAAATGTTTAAATTTGAAGCCTTTTAAAAAAGGTATTACAATCCGAAAAGTCAAGGAATTAAACAATATTAACTTTTATCTTTAATGAGAGGTATAGATTATAAAATATTCCATTTTTTGAAATTATAATATAAAAAAAATTGTTTAAACCTTTTCTCTCAACATTTTAAAAATATACAAAATAGGGATGTTAGAATTACTTAAATTTCTATATTTATTTATATATATATATATATATGTTCTTCGACCATCCGGCAAGAAAATTGGAACTGTCATTATATTTTTTCTTTTTTTTTTTTATAGAACCTTTTTGATATTTTTTTGCTTATAAACAATTTAAAGCAAAAAAATCGACTTTGGAATATAAAAATTCACCAAATTAGGCATTCATTTTTTTCGTATTGACTGTTCATATATATTATATTTATATATAAAAATATAAAATTCAAAGAAATATGGAATCCTTTCTTTTAAATTTCATAAACTTTATTCATTTCAAAAGTTAATTTTATATTTTGATTTCATCTTTCTTTTCACTTTTTTAGTGTTATTGATTATCCATATATGTCAAATTAAAAAGGGCTCTTGAAATACATTATTATTCATTTGGTCTGTTTTTCTTTAATATATATATATATATATATATATATATATATATATATATATATATATATCTTTCTATATCTTATAATATAAATATATATATTATTTTTCTTTATAAATAAATGTTAAAACAAAATCTTGCATTTACCTTGATAAATCCACCATCGGAAAAATCCGGCGTTAAATAAAATGTTTTTTTTCTTTATTTATTTTGATTTTTATTTTTTTGAAAAACACACACAACACACCACACCCCAAACACAAACAAACCAAATACGCACACACACACACACATCAACCCACACACAACACACACATATATATATATATATATATAAATATATATATAAAATGTGTGTGAAGTGTGAGACTGTGTTTGATATCTATATTCGCTCTTCATTTCCTGAATGGGATTGGCTCTCAGGGATTATTTTGTAAATTCAATAGTTTTCTATTCATAGTGAACTGAATACTTTATCCAACTCAATCAATATTTTTTTCTAAATGATACTTTTGGGGCATTTTTCTTAGGTTTCCTTTAGTTTCATATATATATATTAGAAATATATGAACATTTCTTATATATATATTATGTTATATATTATATATATAAATTTATTTATGCCTTTGTTAAATATTTGAGCTCAACAACGTTAACAAAATAATACAGTAAACGATCATAAATATGATTGGTGGTTGTTATTTAAAGATGTAAGGGGGTACAAATGAAAATTATTGAATTTGACAACTATTTAATTATCCCAGAATCAGATGTTTAACAATTCCGTATTTCTTTCTTTCTTTCTTTCTTTCTTTCTTTCTTTCTTTTTTTTTCACTGAATAATCTGATATGTATTTTCAGTCTTATCCGCGATCAAAAAAAATAGTTATTTTCAGTTAGTTTGGAACGTTAAACAATTGAAAATTTCAAAATTTTTTAAAATGAAAATAATTGAAATTGAAAACGTTTTAATTTTCCGTGAAACAATTCCATCCTTGTTTGTTTGTCTGTTGTCTGTTCTTTCTTTCTTTCTTTCTTTCTTTCTTTCTTTTTCAGTCTTATCACGTGATCAAAACGGGATAGTCAATTATTTATGCGTTAGCGACTGGAGACGTTAAGCAATTCTTTCTTTCTTTCACTAAAACCAAGTAGCATCTTTGATATGTTTTTTTTCCGTCTTATGACGCTATCAAAACGGAATAGTCTATTATTTATGAGTTAGTTACGGGAGACTAAACAATTCCTTCCTTCTTTCCTTTTTCCTTTCTTTCTACAGAAACCATGTAATGCCTCTTGTATGTTTTTCTGTCTTTCTACTCGATCAAAACGGAATAGTCCCTTATTCATGAAGTATTGGCAGGGTGTAAAGGTCGTGCTAAGGGGAATTATACTAAGATATAATTTATCTACAATTTGAAACATCCACGACTGTCAGTTTTGGCCTAGTCTGTCTTTTATATTGATTTATGGGCATTTATACAACTTCTGTTGATTTAAGATTTTACAAGAGTACTTTGCGAATACATAAAATGCATTCACCAAATTCAATCTTCGTCAAAGAAAATACCAAGACGGCGAATAATTTGCCGAACATCACCTTTATTCGAGGCAGAAAACACACATGTAATGCATTTATAGGTCGTCTTATCTGGTAGTGAATGCTGGACAAACTCTTCACAGAAGAAGAATACATTTTAAGGAACTGAAATGTGATTCTGCCAAAAGACCTTGTGAATATCATGGTCTGAACCACAAAGTTTTAGAAGAAATTGAAACATTTAACATCAGAAAGAGGCAGCTGAATTTTCTAGGGTGCATAATGAAGAAAAATGGCTTGGAAGAACTGGAGACATCCAACATATTCACGGCAAAAGGGGGCACAGGAAACTAGTGCTTATCGGGCTTGTGTAAATGGATGGCAGAACAGTGTTTAGAAGAAATAGCAAAACAAAAAAAAATACTAAGAGATACAAAGGACAGGAAATTGTGGAGAGTCATGATCGCCAAGGTCCTAAAGAGATATGGTAGATACAAGAAAAGAAGCATTTATCGATTAAAATCTCCCTGGGGAAAAATACCAATACGGAGATTGGTGTGTTTCGAGTGGGTATAAATCACAGAGAGACCAAATACTGGCCGCTTGATGACCGCGTGCGGTAGCGCGCACTAAACTGTCAGCGCTGGCCGGTCGTATGTAAGCCGGGCTTCATTGTAGAAAATGTAATGGTCTCTCTGATTTTGGCTCTCTTTGTGCTGTTTTACTATAATCATAACCCTAAATCCATTTTTACGTGTTTAATACAGTACTTATAAAAGAGAAAATAACGAAAAGTTCTTGAAAGTGCTGTTATCAGTTTTTGCCAAAATATTAACTTACGCACTGGATTTTTTTCAAATACATCCTCCATTAAAATACATGCTCCTTTCTCAAGCCAACAAACTTATGTAAGGTTATAAAAAATTGAAAAATGAAAGAAAACAACTCATAACCTTTGAAAGTTTTCAGTAGATGGCACAGTGTAGACTGGGTTACATTTGTCATTCGTGTACATTTGTGGTTAGTCTGTATTCAACGTTTAACGTGTGTAGTAGTGAGTTAACAGAGAAGTTTTCCGTTTAACAATGACAGGATATTCATATCGTGAGTAAGTAGATATGACTTTTGCATACCGCCGGGCGAGTAGTAATAGACGCAAGGCAGCACGGTTGTATCAGATTGCGTTTCTAGACTAAACAAACAAAAAAAAAAACAACTTTTGTGAGGAACCCGCCCTCAAAGTTTGTAAAATTATTTTTTATACGCACTGTATATAAAACATCAACAACAGCATTAACTCACTTTCGTTTAATAGGCTGAAAAATTACATTTGTCAGCGTCGTCCATAATTTACTTTTCCTTTATAGAGTATGTTTTTAGAATATTTTAGAGCGTTTTCTAATTCACATTTGGAAAACTTAACGTTATTTTAGTTTACTTCATGTTACTTCCAAGTATAAATATAGGTTACGAAATAAAATTTCTTCACTTGTCTTGATAAATAATGATGCTTTTTTCGACTTATTTTCTATGTATTTGATGTGATATCAAGGAAAATAAGGAAAACAGCATCAGCCTACAACAATAAATCCGAAAACTGTAAACTCTTCCTGATGGAAAAAATAGCTATAATTACCTTCCCAGACAACTACAAACTCCTTAGTAAACGATGAGAAATCATCTTAAAATGCAGACACGAAATCAAATTTTTATTACGTTACTTAAAAATCGAAAATTAAAAACGAATAAACAAAAATAAAAATAAAAAATAATTATACCAGAGATCAGAAAGCATTGGTCTAAGAAGAGTTGATCTTTGGTGATTTTAGTATATACTGGTTCAATAAAAATCATCATCCTCTCAGAAGTGTTTCAAGAAATAGAATTCAAACCATTCCAAAACAAAACTATTGGGTTGGTGCATAATTATCAGGCGTTTTGCGGGTGAGTTATTTGTTAATAATAATTACTGTTTTATTTACCTTTTTCAATAAAAATATTATTTTGTATTCAGGTTATAAAAATTCGTGTCGATAATCATACGCTCCGGAATAATCATTTAAAAATATTATTGTTGAATTTTTATATTTCTTTTTTCATATTTCAAAAAAAAAACAAAAAACAAAAAACGCCTGATAATTATGCACCAACTTAATATGATCTAGAATGAAAGTAATGATGGCACATACACTAAGTCAATCCTAAAAATTAGGATCCGGAATTAATAACTGCTTAACATTTCAAAAATCGCGGCTTATTGATTATTTATTTTAGCAGATAAGAAAATTGAACATAGAATAGGCTGTCCTTGGGGTAGATTCGACCAATGCCATAATAGGTAACAAAACCAAAACATTAACCTAAGAACTCAATTCATGTTCTTTAATAGCCTCGTCAGATTGAGAATTTGTTATGGATCTATAGCATAATGCCAAACCTGTTCAAAAATATTTAAACCCTAAGATGAATACCATTGCTTTCTCTTAATTAAGGCTTCAAGCAAGTGAAATCTGCGGCACATTCCTTTTTCGAACCTTGTAGACTGTCACTATAGAATCACAAGCAACGAACATTACAAGTTAATAGAAAGCGCATCACTTGAGGATTTTCAATAGTACCAACAGTTAAAATGAAGACAACCAGAAGTTATATAAACGTCCGACTCTCCAAGAATTTTGCATAGAGTCCGTGCTCGTAAGAAGATCGAACGTTCTTTGAAAGAACACATATCTTCAACGGCTGATGCTAAATTGGGCGTAAACCAGCATTTAATAAACAATTATCTTACGTATGAAAAATTTCGTCTCTTACAGGTTACTGACATTACAGATGTAGATGTATATTCGATGTAGTTATGAAAGAACAAAACCCAACCGGTGGGGGCATTAGAGGGCCAGCAAGGCCTACTTAAATATTTCTTATAATTATTTTAGTCTGATACAAGGTAACATGTTTAGAGCATATATTGGGTTCTAAATAGTTGTAATGGTATAACAGTGGAGATTGTTATGTGCATCGTGAAGTGACGAATAAAGCGGCACGCATCTATCTATCTATCTATCTATCTATCTATCTATCTATCTATCTATCTATCTATTGCAATCTGTTCAATATCTATCTATCTATCTATCTATCTATTATCTATCTATCTATTCTATTAAAGTCTGTTCATTATCTATCTATCTATCCTATCTGTTCATTATCTATCTATCTATCTATCTATCTATCTATCTATCTATCTATCTATTCCATCTATCTATCTATCTATCTATCTATCTATCTATCTATCTATCTATCTATCCCATCTATCATTTTATCTATCTATCTATCATCTATCTATCTATCTGTCTATCTATCTATCCCATCTATCATATCTATCTATCTATCTATCTATCTATCTATCTATCTATCTATCTATGTTCCTGACAAATGCTCAGAAAAGTTTTATCCCCCATTGACACGTCAGATCATTCCATAGTCAGTGTCCAAATTGACTCCAAACCAACGACCTCCCCTGATTTACCGTTCCATGGAAAGGTTTTTTGCGATGCGAAGGCAAACTGGGACAGCTTTCGGCCCTAAACGACGGACGCTCCTCTCCCAATCTTCTTCAAACATGCTTCCTCCAAAACCGCTGCCCTAATCTTCGAATGGATCCTTTCTGGAATAGAATCTTTTATACCCCTACAAAAAAAAATTCCAGCAAAATCCAGCTTGGTTCAGCTTTGAATGCTCTGCAGCCATAGTTCACAGGAACAACTACTTCAAAATCTATTGCTAGGAGCAGTGTAGTTTGCCCATTACTTCTTTCAGAACCGCGCGCAATCGCTGTACGAGAGTTCTGGAAAACGCAAAGTGCCGCTACGCACGAGCTGTCCAGGCCAAAGTTGAAAAGACACGAATTGTATCTCGCTAATACGGGAATATCACCAACAAAATTATAAAAAGAGGCAAAGCAACTGTATTCACTGTTATAATTGGCCTCGACTGGCAAGCGGAGTCTGGAATTCGCCTCCATATTTGCCTGAAATTCAACATGAGATGACAAAGGCTATCGCCTCTTCAACTTCCCCCGTCTCACTGAGCACACTCTCAGTAATATACTCATTTTAGTAAGAGAAGTCTCTAGACTTATCAAAAGCCTTGACCGCTAAAAAGTCACTGGTCCAGATAAAATTCCAATGGTCGTCCTTAAGAATATCAACCCAGAATTATCCCGGATCATAGCAAAGTTATTTAATCGTTGCTTGAAGGAGAAATCTTTCCCAAGCCCGTGGAAGGTACACGGTCTCCAAGAAAGCAAGCGACCGATCCTCCTATTCCAAATATCGACCCATTAGTCTCCTCCGTATTATCAGTATGAAAGTCGTCGAACCCCTACATAAGAACAACCTCTTGTGCAAAGAGCAGTATGGATTTTGATCAGCCCGATCCACTGCTGACGTTCTAACTACCAATACACACAGGATTAGTGAGGCCCCTGACGACACAAACATCGCAAGAACTATAGCATGAGATATCTCGAATGTCTTAGACAACATGTGACACAAATGTTTGCGACAGAAGGTCTCCAGCTATGGAATCACTGGAAGAATTTTCTCTATTATAAAATCGTTCCTAACAGGTAGATTCCTGAAGATAGTTATTGACAGCCATTCTGCCTGTACCCTGGCGATCAACGCAAGCGTCCCCCAGGGCTAACTTCTCGATCCAAACCATCTTTCTGATATTTACATGATCTACTTAATATACTGCGTTCATTTGTAAACGTCTGACCTCTTTTCCGATCTCACACTAAATTCCCAGTGGGCGAAAAAACTGGCTGGTTACATTCAATGTCTCTAAATGCCAACTGGTTACATTAAACCACCACCGATCAGACCCAGAACTACTGCCTGTCACTATGAACGGAAGTCCGCTAGGGGACGCCCCGTGCCTTGAGATGATATTGGGCCTCAAACTCACACACTACCTATAAGAACCATCAGTAAAGATGTAGATAAAATGATCGGCTCCCTGTACCACTCCAGTAAGTACCTGACTCCTCATGCTAAGCTCTACCTTTATAAGAGCCAGATCAGGTCGAAAATTGTATTATTGTCATATTTTGGCGGGAGCTGCCCAGATCTCATTTTCCAGTTTTGATAAAGTTAAAAAGTGTCTCTGACTCTTTGTTGGACAAGAACTATTTTCCACCTAACAAACACTCTCTCATAGGCGGGATGTAGTGAGTTTTTCATTGGTCTATTGTTACTATCGTGGAAAGTGCTCGGACGAACTACATTTGATGGTTCCGCTAGGTTTAACTTTCACGGCTACGACCTGCCATGTCACTTGCTTAGTAGCAATCCACCCACATAACCTCTCTATTCCACCGGTGGCAAGTAAGTTCATCTCAAACATCTTCTTCCCGAGAGCCATGTAGATCAGGATTCCAAGAGGATGTTTCCCCAATGACTATAATGTTAAACTGTTCAAATCTAGAGTTAACTGTTATCTCTCCCTCCTGTCCATAAAAATACCTCTTAACTTAACCCTCTACATTGAGTGCTCCCCGGGACATGTAGAGGGTGAAACTTACCGTACGAAATCTCTATATCTAGCTATTTCATTTTGTTCTATTGCTATTTCATTTGTTGTATCTACCTATGTTTACGGCCACATGAAACACCGGTTCCCGTACGATTATCGAATTTAAGCAACGTTGATCCTGGTCAGTAACTAGATGGGTGACCGATTGGTAATAATTTGTGCAGTAAATTTGGATGTCCGAGTGGTTTAATAGATAATGGGACGGAAGTGTTAATCGAAGTGACGTGTTCTAATTCCAGTTGGGTTCATTATGTTCACTTACGTAGAAACACCCTTGGGAACGGTATAAATCAGCTTTTACTCTCTCAAGCTACTGGTTAATTACTAAGACTTGTATCACTAAATCATTATTATTTTCAAATATAAAAAAAAATCAACAAAATAAAAAATATTTTCTGGCTTTAAATAATCTGTAAAGGGTTGATAAGCCGTAGAAAACAAATAAAATATAAATTTAATCATCTATCTATCTATCTATCTATCTATCTATCTATCTATCTATCTATCTATCTATCTATCACACTTGTGTTTCTTTCCTATGCAGGCGTACCTACACAGCCAAATAAATTTCGTAATTTGTCTGGTGTCAAGTGTAAAGTAATGTTAACTTGTTCAGGATAATGACTAAGTAGCAAGCAGGCGGATGTTATGAAGCCAAGTTCGGCCATTTTGGCAATGAAAATGTCATTGCCGCAGGCAAAATGGCTGCCCGACAACTTCCGGTATTCGCTCAAGTTGACGTTTGTCACATCTTAAAATGAATAAGCAGACGAGTCTGTTTGTACATTGAACTTTTCTTTTCACCTTCTGCTGTCTGGGCACTGATAATATAATTAGCTTTGCGTCGTCTATTACTTAGACATCGATATTTAACTGACATGTTTGTATACGACTGAAAAGAGTAGATGGAGGTTTTGTAGGCATGTGTATTTTTTATAAAGTCTGACAAAGCGTTGAAATAACGAGAATCAATTTACTCTGTGTGGGTAGTTGGTACTATTATCTCAACCCTGGAAAAGAAAAATCAGTTCTCAGCATATATATATATATATATATATATATATATTAAGAAATGGACAAAGTCCGACAATTTATCTATTAAAGATATTTTTATGTTTAACGTTCTTTTTTTTATAGATACAAGTATTTAAGTAAATGCTCTGTTTATAATAAACAGTATTAAATAACATTTACCGGCCTGAATGTCCGAGAAATTACCGATTTATTTATTAAAGACATTTTTTTTAATGTTTTTATAAGTTGTCGGACTTTGTCCATTTCTTAACATATGACGTCATTTGTTTACATTTGATACGCCAGAGCAGTTATGAATGTACGAGATTCATAGAAGATTGAAGTCTATAAGCAGTAAATTCGACCTTGTCTACCGAACGCTACTTTGTGGCCGATTGGTAAGGCACGTCAGCGTAAATGACGGTTCCAGTTTGGGATGCAGGTTCGAATCCTGTCAAAGGACGAATATTTTCTATGAAAATTTCTCGGACATTCAGGCCGGTAAATGTTATTTAATAATGTCTTAAATATATATATATATGAAAGATAAAATGTATGACAAATTGTAAACATTTAAAAAAATAATTGCACTCTGTCACACATCATTTCTTTCAAAGTCTATCATTGATATATAATTGATTTATATTGTTCTTCCATATATATATATATATATATATATATATATATATATATATATATATATATATATATATATATATATATATATATATATCCCTACCGGTATGTATGTCCCCATTCATATAAATACGGTAGTACAAATACTGTATGTTGGTCTGCAGTTGGAGATTCGTCTCGGGAAACAGCTACCCGACCCCGTTTTATACGGGGTCTAAGGGAAATTTTTGGTTGAGCCTACGGGCTCGGATATCCCGCATTAAATTCGTCCTTGTGTCGCATCTGACCGGGTGAGGCGGTTGGTAGATATCCTGCAGTTGGAGATTCATTGTGGAATTCACTTGACTCACTTCTAGCAGTTCACTACTACTTCTACGCGACGCTGGCGAATCTTATATGTGTTGTTCTTGTCCTAAGTATTATCATTCATTACAAACCTTCGTGTGATTATTCTATTCAGTAACATCCCTTATGTTACAATATATATATATATATATATATATATATATAATTTTCCTTTTAATACAAAGGATTGTTTGATGTTACCTAAAAAGTGAAAGGGAAGAGTGAAATCCAACTGATTAAAAATGTTTTATGGGATAATAACAACCTTCTTGATGTGGTGCAAAACCTTTTTTTGTGTTAAAATTGCACATTTTAATAGACTGAAATTGTTGGCCTCAAAAAATGTCCAGTGTATTATCAGCTGTGTTGTCAATAGACGCATTTCTCTTCTCAACCAATGTTGAAGTCCGCTCATAAAGCTGATCTACTTATTCGTCATATTAATACTGTTATTTCTTTTTAGTTTAAATGGTACTTCGATTCTGGCTACATAGGTTGAATCGCTCCATTGTCGGAGAAAAGAGTACGTCAAAATGTACGAGCCCGTATTCATAAACGTGGATTTCAGAATCTTGGCAGAAATGCGTAAATAAATCGGGGTCTGCGATAGCAGAACGTTCTATATATAATCGTGAGTGTGCTTTGGCCTACTATAAGCATACATTCTCTCATTTTGAGCCATTTAAACGCCAATTTTTGGAGACCAATTTATTAAATCCATGCAGCATTCTCTGTGTAAGCAGAAAGAGTGAGTGATTGACCACAAAGTGATCAGCAAATAACTGATATAAACATACGTATATTGGCATAATATTGATATATGTGTAGAATTCTCCGCTGGGCGGATCACATGTCCAGAATGCACCCGGCCTGATTCCTATGTATTATTATGTTCGGAGAAATCGCCAGCGGCAAAAGGCGACGCTTCAAGAATCACTTGAACCCCCCGCCCCTGGCACAGGCCAACATCGACTCTGAGACCTGGGAAACTGTTGCTGCAGAACTGGCCTTCCCAGCGTAGGACCATCTGAGTGGGGGCCGAGACCTTCGAGTCCAACCGTCAACACGAAGAGGATCTGCGATATGCTGTCGGGTGGGTGGGGGAGTTAGGGACTAGCCGGCCCGTATCCACCTCTGTGAATCCTCCTCACGACTTATCAGGAGCCATCTGCCATCTCCGTCACTGCCACCAAAGGAGAGGAAGGGAGTAAAGAGAGAGGATGACAATCACGGGTTACATGTCCAGAATGCATCCGACTCGATTCCCAAGTATCATCCTATTCTGAGAACTTGCTAGCGGCAAAAGGCGACGCTTCAAGAATCAGTTGAAAACATCCCCTGGCACAGGCCAACTAGACTCTGAGACCTGGGAAACCGTTGCTGCAGAACCGGCCTTCCCAGCGTAGGATGATCTGAGTGGGGGCCGAGACTTTCGAGTCCATCCGTCAACACGAAGGGGATCTGCAATATGCACCACCTCTATGACTCCTGCTAACGACTCTTCAGGAGAAGGCAGGGCCTTCACGGTCAAATCCGTCACCGCCACCAGATGGGAAGAAGGGAATAAGGAGAGAGGATGATGACCCGAGATCGAATGCGAGCGGGTGCTTACGATGTGTAAAATCTATGTTCATTTAGTCCCTTTTTAATCGTTCTGGATATGAAGAAAAAGGAACGAAAAGCGGTCAACCTTTTCGCGTTTGTTCTCTTCACTTTCCCTGGGTCGGTTCGAGTTGCTCTTCGTTGTGACCATACTCTCTGTAGGGAAGTCAGTCATAGCTGTCTCCCACCTCTGTTATAAAAAGTGATGTTCGAACCTGGTATATTCACAATGATTGAATTGCTCTGAACAGTAAAGAAAACAGACGAAACTTTAAAATTGTAATGAAGCTTTATTCAAAGAAATTCCATCACTACAGGTTCGACTATCTCTTTCTACAGACGACGCACTTCCCTTCCTTTTTATGTTTTTCATTCGTTTTCTTGAATATGTCTGTTTTCATGACGATAATTAAATTTCTACATTTCTAGAAAAAAATATAAGATGCTTTTTAGTTACTTCGGCACATAAGATCTGAACCAAAACTAATAATTTCTTCAAATCACGAAAGTCTGAAATTTGATCGAACGGAAGGAGTATCCACAAGAATAATAAAAAAAAATGTATTAGGTCATTAGATTTTCAATATATACTACTGATTTGTTGACCAACTCGGAAACCAAAAAATAAAAATTCGAGATTCCAGTTAAGATGATGCGTCTAGACAAGAAATCTTGTATTTTGTAACTGCTTGTTCTCTTCGTTATATCGTCGTTGATTCAATTATCCCCAATATTTATTCGTTTTCTTTTTTTTTTTTCACTGAACTTGTATCAAATTCGCTCTACTGTCAATCTTGGACTCTCGCTGATACTTCCATCCAACCCGACTTCCCCTTTAAGAAATCTTGATTTTTTTTTCTCTCTCTCTCTCTCTCTCTCTGTTGCCTTGAATTGTCTTTCGTATTTTTTCGTCTGCAGCCTCTTAAACAAACAGTATCTCTTAAAGAAAACGAAACACGACCTCATTAATGTTCTGACTTCGAATTTGGTCAAAGTGTTTTCTTTTTAGAATTCCGGTTAATTGCTTCTGGACAAGTTATTGTTTAATTCGGATCAATTCTCACCCCCCACCCAAAAAAAATCGGGAACTTCTTTAACTGTGAAAGGTTTAGCGTGTTAAATCTCCTTCACAAGTTTTCATTTGTTTTGTGAAAGATGAAAAACTAGGATGTCATAGCCCCATATTTAGTAAAAAAATTAATTTGGGATGTACATTGCTCTTTGAGTGTCCGAGCTTCATCAATGAATGCAAATTCGTAAAAAATGACGAAAGGCAATAATCATTTCCTTTTTTAAAAACCCGCAAATTATCATTATTATTATCATTATTATTATTATTATTATTAATAATAATAATAATAATAACAATAATAATAATAGGTATACTAACAGCAATAAAAATAACACCAACAATAATAATAAGAACGATAATAATAATAATAATAATAATAATAATAATAATAACAATAATAATAATGATAGACCAGACGTAGTAATAAAAGATTTAAAAAGAAAAAAACAAAAAAAAAAAACGAACCTTCTAACTAATCAATATTACTTTCCCGCAGGAAAAGTAATGTTTCTAAAAAGAAATAATTTCAAAAACGGTCAAATTATAATGATCTGCAAATCGAAGTATCAAATATGCGGAAATTTAAAACTACTATTATCCCTGTTGTGACGATTATGGTAAAGAAGTGTATCGAAAATCATGTGCGTAAAATCCCTGGACACATCAGCATCTCAGAGCTATATAAGATTACTTTATGCGGAACTGCACATATCATCCGCAAACTCCTCACCATCTGTAATGAAACGTCCCAGATATTTAGGTTTTACTGTAATTCTAATGATGCCAAAGAGTGAAAGAGTAGTTAAAATAAATATATTTTCATAGGAAAAACTGTCCTTTTGATATTACGATGTGTGTGGACATGAAGGTCCATGATTTCCAAAATTTTATTTTAATATAAAGTAAATTTTGTATAGTGTTAAATAAAATAAATTTCCACAGAAAATCATTGCGTTAGTTTTTGAATAATCTAACGGGCTGAATTATTTTAGTTATCAAATTTGCTTTGATCCATAACATATTTTTCAATGTAAATTTTCATTCACTGAGATGCAAAAGGCTATTTAAAAATGTATGCAAAAGTCCTTTTTAAAAAGTAAGGAAAATGCGAATAAATAAAACAAAGAACCAACAGAAATCTATAAAATAGAATAAAAATTGATTTAAGTGCAATAAAAACGGGAATATCAAGTCAAGCAACATGTAATAATGTAAAAGAATTTTATAGTTACGGTAAAGTTGAAAAAATAATGATAAAAAAGAAAAAAAATACCTCATTTTCATTCATCTTTCAGAGCTCAATCGAAAACTAAATAATGTGTAACGTGAATGAAATAGGAAGCACTAAAAAAGGCTGTTATATATATATATATATATATATATATATATATATATATATAAAATAAATAATCATCAAAGGGAGATAACATACGAAAAACGGTTTTCATTCTTCTCTCTTCACAGCTCAATCGAAGACTAAATAATGTGTAGTCGAATAAAGTAAGAAACCTTCAGAACAAAGTCACAGACACTGGGCAGTTTTTGTTTTAGGCCTTTATATACAGAAATCTTTCTGAAACTCAACTTATCTCACATCTGTGTGTTGAGGTCAGGATAGGTAAATTTCCTGTTCGAAAATGAAATCATAATAATCTCCCTAGGTGCGTCAATATGTCTGGATTACTGATAACATTTGTTTAATAACCATCTGTGTGCCCGCTTCTCAAACCTTGGCATGTGCTGTGTACTGAGGAAGGCTCACTTGCAATTCCATCTCAAGCTCTTAAGATGTTTCCAACAAAACGATACAAAACGAAAAGCAATACCTGACAGGTTGAAATTATGTCTAATATTTTTTTTTCCATAAAATACCAGTAAAATAAATAAAGAACTTTCATTGACATAAATAAAGTAGGCCTTTTATTAACGACAAGAAAGTCCTACTTCCAATGTCTACAATGTGAACAAAGGTAAGTACAGTTTACTGAATGGCTGGAGAGAGACGCTTCTCGACAAGAACTGCGCCACTAAGCAACGGAAAAGGGAAAAGAAAGTTTCTTTTGGAAATCATGTTTTTCTTTTAAAACGTGAATAAGTTGCAGCTGCTATTATATATTATACCTACAACCATTCTTGCTGCTAGCGTAGCCCGAAATAACCTCGCTTGAAATCTTGCTGTTGCTAGTTTCTATTGATATATATGTATATATATATATATATATATATATATATGTGTGTGTGTGTGTGTGTGTGTGTGCATGTGCGTATGTGTGTGCGTACAGATATATATATATGTGTGTGTGTGTCTCTATATATATATGCATATATATATATATATATATATATATGTATATATATATATATATATATATATATATATATATATATATATATATATATATATATATATATATATGCACATATCCACTTGGGGATACTTGCTTTGATAACTGTATTTCCGAGTAAAAACTTTTAGTAACACCATGATTAAACCTGATGAGACGTCTAAAAAAGGTTTTCTCTTTTTTGACGTTGAAACAAAAATAATTTTGTTGTGGATATGTGCATGTTCTAATGTAACACTGCATAACATGAATAAATATTTACGGTTGTACTCTGTGTATTGAGCACTGCTTTTAAATTAATGCTTTGAACGCTGTAATCTTACTGTTATATATATATGACGAGATTGTTATGATTCCAGATGGACTTATGTACTCTACATCTTCAAAATATGAGATAATATTTAAAACGTTTTCTTTTGATTTTTTTTACATTTTTGTCCTCGTGTATGTTGGCTTGGAAAAGTAGTAATTCTTTAAGGAAAGTAGAGATTGGAAAGAAACCAGGCGTAGATTTATATTTTGATGAAATTCGGTAGTGGCACTTCGAAGAATTTTCCTTCTGAGCTATATATATATATATATATATATATATATATATATATATATATATATATAAGACGCAAAGGGGCATTCCATACACACGTTTTAGTAGGGAATATTTTTAAAAAATAGTACATTTAAGCCGTCAACGTTTTGCAATTTTCTTGGAGCTTCTTTGTTCATCAACAACTTTCACGGTGATAACACTAAAGAGACGCCATAAAAATGAAATAAAACAACGTGTAACGATTGGTTGAAAATTATTTACCGTATTTGATGTCATTAAAAGACGCAAAGTGACATCACATACACCCGTTTTAGTAGGGAATATTTTTAAAAAAATTGTGCATTTAAACCGGTAACGTTTTGCGGTTGAAGAGAAAAATAAAAATAAACTGTTCTGCTCAGTGCAAGGATTGAATTCACAATCTTCAGTCAACAAGCTAGTGACACGAATTTTTAATGTAGATGTCATCCCTGTTGAGAGTGGAGCTTTATAAAAGACAAGGCTCTTTGCCACTCGTCAGGTTTTCTTGTCTGTTACCTGGAGGAGCTTTGTCACTCGACATTAACCCCACTCAGGATTTTTGCCAGTTGCCCAGTTGTTCGATTGTTGAAAAAGTCAAGTTGAGAGTGGATGGGAATAAAAATGGCGAGGAAATCAAAACAAGCAGAGACGATATAAGAACGAAGACTATTGTTTAGTATTAAACTACACGTTTCAAGCAATTCATTACAAAACGCTACAAAATCATATGACAAAGTTAAGCAACGGAGAGACGGGTCAGTACCTAAATAGGTGACCGCTTGGAAATACCAGGTACTTTAAAGTTGGGTGTACGGCTGACATAGTGGATAACGTCTCAGAATTGGAAATCTGTGAGCCGAGTTCCAATTTCAGTCGGGTTTGTTATATTTAATTATGTGCAAATACATTTGGGAAAGGTATGGGTCCACCTGGATTAAGTAGTAGAATCTGTATCCGTAAATCATTATTATATTAAATAAATAAAATCTTTTAATTCCAAAACATTTTCTGGCTTTAAATAAGATGGTAAAGTTTGATAAGACGTAAAAGCAATTCAATATATATTTTTTAATTTATTGCTTAAAGGTTATATGACGTGTTCAGCAGAGGAATGGCGGATTCAACATTTGATAATTTTGCGGCAATACGTGCTTGAAGGTTTTAAGCAGTTTTGATCAACATTTCTATGGTTAGTCGTAAGGAATTGTAAATGTAGAATTACCTTTCACTTAAGTAAAATAATAACAATAATACTATTTATTATATTATTATTATTATTATTATTATTCAGAATTCATTACAAGCAATATCAAGTTTTACTGAAATATTGTAGACAATTATGTATTTAATTACATAACAAATAAATGAAAAGAACATAAATGTTGATGTTATATTCGATTTGTTGTTACGTATTTTTAATTTTCCCCTTTGTTATTGGCAGCATTTTAGAATACTTTGGCTGCAATGCTAAGTTTCCTAAGTTGAACAAACTGGAGCTATTTCGTTTACGCTTTGTTACCTCTCTTTTCTATTATTTTTTAGATCACTTTCTTCCAGTCATTTTGATGGGCAATAGCGGAATTATGAAATTTAGAATGGCTTTATTCCATTTAAAAAATTAAGCCTGTAAAAAGAAATAATCTAAGTTTATATACGACCAAAAATAAAATGCTTTTGATAAAAAAAAACCCTTAATGATTTTACTATAATTATGTAATAATATTCCATAGACAAATCTACGGTTTGTTACCTCATCTTGCCTGGTTACGAAATATGAACCTAAATTGAGCCTGAAATATTGTGTAATCGCCTCTAATTTTTTGTAAAATACTTGGATATGATGTAATGAATAATTTGCGGTGGAAAAAAGAAATTCTCGATTTTTTGTTGACCACGCATCTGCTCCGCCGAACGCGTCATAGATAAAGTATATCAAAAACACTTTTACAAACTTCGGGAGCAGGTTTCTCAAACCAAAAAATATATGGACTTTTGTCTCTGTTTTGGAACGAGGAACACGCCCCAAAAGTTTGTAAAAGTATTTTTGATACACTATATATATATATATATATATATATATATATATATATATATATATATATATATATTAAGGCCGTAAGTATGGAGCACCATGTGAGAATCGAACTCACTTTTCAGTTATGATTAATCTAACGAGACAAGCTTGCTAAACATCACATTATGACGTAGCACTCCAAAGTTATTTGCTAAGTGCAGCTTAGATGTGGCACAAGGATGAAAGTATGGGGTGGCCAATGAGGGTCGAATTCAGTATTAAGTCATAATTCAATATCAAGTCGTAATTGATCTAGCGAGACAATCTCGCTAACCAATTGTTGGGGCATACGTACAGAAGATAATGTCCCTATTCACACACAGTAGTAAATACTGTATGTTGGTCTGCAATTGAAGATTCGCTTGGTTGACTTCTAGCAGTTGACTGCTTCTACTACGCGCCGCTGGCGAATCTTATATGTGTTGTTCTTGTCCTAAGTATTATCGTTCATTACCAACCATCGTTTGAGTATTCTGTTCAGTAAACTTCCCTAGGTCACAACACCATTACTCTACGTCGGAGCACCGCAAAATGATCTAAGCGTAGCTTAGATGTGGCACAAAATCGACTGTGTTGATGCCCCTGTGCAGTCGAACCTACTACTCAGTAGTACTTGACCTAATGAGACAAACTTTTCAACCATTACACCAACTCGAAGTACCCGTAGGTGCCGCTACTGTTGAATATAAAACAAAGAACAATAATACCATTATTCGTATTTCCTTCCAGTTCCATCTCTTCTGTTGTTTCCAGCTGGTTAAGGATGAGAGTGTGTTCAACTATATTTAGAAAAGATGGATTATTTGATAGCGATTAATAGCTTTTACAGTTATAATAATAATAATAATAATAATAATAATAATAATAATAATAATATGTTTAGTACTACAGACTTGCTTGGGATTATCGATATCGAGGAATTTTCTTTTTAATTTGAATGATGAGGAAGAGATTTGGGAGTCACATCTACATACTTAGGTACAACGACAATCGGAGACTAACTGACTGGGCAATGTGAACTGGAGATATTTCTAACTGGGATCAAACTGCAAGCCGACGTGCTATTATCAAAACCTGTCATGATATCGTGTCTGGATCTCTCATTCTCTTCATCATCTCATTCGACTCAATATCATTTTTTTATATGTTATCTAATAAGTGTCCACTTTGTAGGATGTATTCTTCATCAACAATAATAATATTTCAAAAAATAATAATTTTAGATGGAAAGTAGTCCCCCTAAAATGAAAAGTTGTGGATGTCTTTCTTTGGGAAAAATATGGGCTTGCCCTAAAGAACACAAATTAGGCAGATTTTTTGTGCAAAGTTAGAACGAATGAAAAATAAACCAGAACAGAATGGGCGGGAATCACAGAAGAAGATGTTAAATGTTGCACTGAAAAAGCACAAACTGGAAGGCTCCAGGAATAGATAAAATTCTAACTTCAGCTATATTATTTAGAACACAAAAAACTTGTTATTAAAGAACTTCAAAAAATGGTTACCGATCCAACTAAAATTCCTGCATGGATGACCAAAAGTTACCTTTCTTCTACCCAAAAATAGTGACACAAATATTCCCAAAAACTATAGACCAGGAAATGTCTTCCAACAACATACAAACTGTTAACATCTATTTTAACAAAACAGACATATTTCTTCTTGGAAAGAAATGACATATACCCTTGAACAAAAAGGGTGCAAACGTTTCTTTGCTACGGATGTAAAGACCAATTACTTATTAATAGGATGATCCTGGAAAACTGCTTCCGTGGAAAAAAAAATAAAAGTATTGCCTGGATAGATTAAATTAAAAGCATTCGATAGTGTACCACATTCCTGGATCTTAAAGTCTTTAAATAAAAGGTATCACCCGTTATCATCAATTTCATCAAACAATGTATGTCGATATAAAAAAAATAAACAATTTTACCTCAATCATAAAAATGGAACCTATAAGTCTGGCGAAATAAACATCAATAGAGGAATATTTCAAGGTGACTCTTTGTCTCCTTTATTATTTTGCATATCACTTATAGCATTAACCAGCCAACTTAACAAGACAGAATGCGGAAAAAATAGCTCAAAAGAAAATAAACCATCTATTTTATATGGATGACTTAAAATTGTATGCTAGGAATGACAATGAGCTGGAAGGTCTTCTGCAAACTGTAAAATGCTTCAGTGAAGACATTGGAATGAAATTCAATTTGGATAAATGTGCTAAAGCTACAGTTTTACGAGGATCGCTACAACAAACTTCCTCTATTAGTTTAGACCCTGCTGTAACAATAAAAGATTTAGAACAAGGAGAAGCTTATAAGTACCTAGGTGTAAATGAGAGTGAAGGAATTCACCATAAGAAAATGAAAAAATAGTGCGTAAAAAAGTACTATAGAAGGGTACGACTGGTATTAAAAACTGAATTGAATTCTCAGAACAGAATTATGGCCATTAATAACCTTGCCATCCCAGTGGTCCAATATAGTTTCAACATCTTGAACTGGACTCTAAATGACATCAGACAAATGGATTCTAAAACAAAAAAGCTTCTTTCTAAGTATAAGATGCATCATCCAAAGGCTGATGTAGACCGTTTATACATACCCCGTAAAGAAGGTGGAAGAGGTCTTATTCAGCTAGAATTGTCATACAAGACAACAACTATTATTTTTACTAACTTACATGGAAACAACAAATGACTGGATGATAAAATTAGTGAAACAACATGAAAACAGAAAGAAAAAATATTCAATAATAAAAGAAGGCAGTAAATACAAACAACATTTACATTTAGTAGATTCTGTAGTAAATCAAAACAGAAGCCAAGAACCAACTATTGCAGCAAAAGATATGAAAAAGAAAGCCAAGGATAAAGCCCTTGAACAGATGAAACAACGCTGGCAAGACAAACCTCTGCATGGCCAATATCCAGAACGTGCAAATAAACCCAATGTTGATAAAGTTAATACTCATCGATGGTTACGAGCATCTGGATTAAAGTCTGAAACTGAAGGCTTTATTCTTGCAGCGCAAGACCAGAGTCTTTTTCACTAGGAATTTCAGGCAAGGCAAATATCATACATAATAATGTGGATCCAAAATGCAGGTTCTGTGACAAATACCAAGAAACAATAGACCATCTAATCTCAGGATGTTCTATACTTGCCCCAAATGAATATAAAAATCGTCACGATAGAGTGGGGCAATATTTACACTGGACAATGTGCAAACACTTTGGAAAATGTGTAAGCAAACACTGGTATGAACATCGGCCAGCGCCGGTTACAGAAATAGAAGATGTCACCATTCTATGGGATTATACCATCCACACAGACAGAAAAATTGAAGCAAATAGGCCGGACATTATTGTCAAAAACCAGAAAGAAAAAAAACTTGCCTACTAATTGATATGGCTTGTCCAGCGGATTGTAACATAGCAACCAAGGAATTTGAAAAACTATCAAAATACAAAGACCTGGAAATTGAAATAGAAAAAATGTGGAAATTGAAAACAAGAATAATACCAGTGGTAATAGGTGCACTTGGAATTATAAAAAATGGAACAAAACAACACATTGAAAGAATCCCTGGAAACCCCAGCTTAAGAGACATACAGAAAATTGTCTTATTAAGTACAGCACACACACTAAGGAGAACTTTGTCTATGTAACGCTAGCAACTTCATCGGAGATAAAAAAAAAAAAAAAAAAAAAAAAAAAAAAAATTAACATGAAATGTGGCCATAACAACACACCACGACCTGCCTTAGGTCTTTCCGCAGACTTGGTAGGTAGTGTGTCCATAGCAGAAATCGAATGATGATGATGATAATAATAATAATAATAATAATAATTAATAATATTATGTTATAATGTAGAAAAATTAATAACAATTAATGATATGTTAAGTTTTCCAACAAAATGCAAAAATGAAACAGAACAATAAAAAAACCATCGAACAAAATATTGATTTATTTTAAAATAAAAAAAAAAAAAGTGCCTTTATTGATATGCCAATATTGCTGAAAGCAATGTATTTAATTGACAAAGATGTTCAAAAAAAATCAAAATACAAGGCTTAAAAAATAGAAATATCAAAATGTGGAAAACATAACAATTTTATTAGTTGGAAAACATTTGGTCGGAAAGATTGAATATTTTCTAAGGAAAATTCCTGAAAAATATACAAATTTAATAAAAAAAAAAATTTGAAAATTACAGCAAAACACAAATCGTCTTAATATATTTAATTATATTAGAAAAAATGGTTTTTTTCTAAAAGAGGTCTCTAAAACAGAAAAAAAAATTGTGTAGTTTAAAGAAATCAAAGAAAATAATAATAATACTAATAAAAATAATAATAATAATAAGAAACAAAAGATCATGAATATCATTATAACAGTATATCATAAAAAGAAAATAAATTTTAGAAACTCATCATGATAAAGTGGAGAATACTGAAAAATAAAGGCAAAGAAACAAAAAGGACTTTTTTGCATTTAAAACTTATTAAAACATGAACTACGACGGTTACAGAGATAAGACCTATAACAATTTTATAGGAATAAACAATGACATTTTTTTTAAAAATTAAAGCTAGTTGCCAAGACAAAAGGATCCAAAAAACCATTTGAACAGAATGCCCTGTTATCATTGAAATGGCAGTTTTGCAGATTGTAATGGATAAAAAAAAACGAAAAAAAAAAACAAATATTTTGAAGAAAGAAATCTAAAAAATGAAAAAAATAAAAGAACATCAATTTATTTGGAAATACTTTCTTGATTTTTTTTATGAAAGATATTGATAGACTCATTTTAATTTTTATTAAATTACCTTTTTAAAATAAAATCAAAATGTTTTTTAATCAGCAATTTTAACCTCACATTTGAAGCAAAATTATGTAAATTTGTTGTTAATTTTATTTGAAAAATTATCATGAAAGTGTAAAAGGAGACATTTATGACCTTTTCTCTGATGGTTGGGACATTGAAATGTTAAACATCAAAAATCATGGGAAAGTAATACTATTAATTTTAATGTTAATAATAATAATAATTTTTTTAAAAAAAGAAGAAGGTGACCAAAGGAGGGAGATACAATTTTTAAAGAAGAAGAATGTCAAAGAGGAGGAGGATAAAAGAAGAAAAAGACGAAGAAAAGAAGACTCGTTCCAAATAACACGACTTTGGAAATGTTTGACGTTAAGTTGCATAATGAGAAGCGGTAAGACAAGTTAAAAGAAAAGAAGCTCCATGTTTCAACAGAGACAATGGATGGATTTCAGAGGTGTCAAAAATTTTTTTAAATCTGGTTGAAATTAAAAGATCACTGAATTTTTGGAAGAAACATGCTAGCATGAAAAGGCCATCAAAATTTTTACAATCGTTCGACAGGATAGACATATCAAGAAGAAATGCAGGAATGATTGACAAACGGATGAGACAGTTAACATACACACTGAATGTCTCAGGTTGGAAAAGACGGAGTATAAGCGATGACATGATTGGATTTGTAGGAGAATGAACTGAGAAGTATGCCGTAAGTTGTCGTTGGTATCAATATTAGCCAGAGCATATGATAGTAAATGACAGTCACAAGATATTATAGAATTTCTCTGCCCAGATAGATCAAGTCATTGAAAAACAAAACCCCGACCTTATTTTTATAGATAAAGAGAATAGCAAGTGTTGATTTTGTAGTGGTGACATGGCCCTCAATGTTAACTATTAAATCAAACATACACTCAATTTAATAAGACCCGCCATGTCTTTGTGTTTCTCCCTCTCCTCCTTCTCTTTTTTTTTTGTTTTATTCCTATTTAAAAGTCTTGTTTCGACGAATTTTTTTTAGGAATGGAATTTGGGATAATTTGACAAAAACAGAATGATCTCTAAGGAAATGTCAGGAATTTTTTTGGGATCGCTTTGCAAGAAACGGAATGACCTCCTAAGAAAGTGAGTAAGAATCGGTCACCTATGCTCACGTGACATATATCAAGTGGGATTTTTTGGTATTGTAACTTGAGTTACCCGATGACCTCTCACGACAATTGTTTGCTGGAAAGATAGATGCCCATTCTGCAATCGTGAAGGACGATATATACAGCCACAAACCTATTCTATTACTTGCTGTGTAAGGAGTGAGGAAAGATCATACTCAAAGAAATACAAAGAAATCATCGTACTTTAATCACAGATGCAATCAAAGTAACCAAGGGGAAAACGGAACACAAATATTATTCCCGAATTCTACATTTCCCATTGAGGAAGAAAGACTAACCAACTTTTGTGAACATTCTGTAGCATCTTTGTCTGTCTGTCAATGCGAACATTCGAACCGTAAAATCCTGAAACACAAATGTTTGAAGTGACAGCCAATTTCAGTTAAATATTTTTTTATTAATTCTACGTCTGTCACTCTATACTCTTCTGATGTTTTTATTCTGTTTTTTTTTTTAACTTT
>CAHIKZ030002404.1:97500-157500 GCA_903632075.3 Acanthosepion pharaonis
ATGTAGTCTCGACCAGTATCACTATTCAATGTTTAGTAATTGTCTGAAACAATGTTTCGGAATGCCTCTGACGACTGCCCTGAATCACTATGACAATATCTTGTAAGTAATTGACTTCAGACTGAACTCCAGAATTCAGACTGAACGGTACGCGACCCCCCTGTTATCATGTGGTACAAGGCCGGTTTAACGTGGGATCTCGAGCCCGTGATCTCGCTCAAAAATAATTTTGAACCCGTATAAACGGGTTCAGGGTCGGACTTCCTCCAGACTCGCCCTTCGGCGTAGCCTCGTTCGGGTTCCTCCCCGCCCAAAGGCGGAGAGTTCAGCCGGTCAGCCGGTCGCCCGACTTCGAACTGAACTCCCTGCTTCCTCTTGAGGCGCAGTATTTATTACGTATGGAATAGTCCATTATGTTATTATGGGTAAGGTCCCATAACACAAGGGCAACTCACAATAAAACTATTTGACAAGTAATATCAAATGAAAATACTGTCAGCAATTTAACTTGATTTTTTAATTCCCAGAAGCTTTCATAAAACTCAAGATGACTTTCAACGGGTGGAGGAGGTTTCTAAATGTCATTTCTTTGCTTTCAGTTTTTCCAAAACTCGGCGCAAATCACCCTGAATGTATTTTGTCACCCATCGCTGTAATGTAGTTTTAATGGCTGGCCGATCGTATCCAAGTATAACTGTGCTACGTTTTGTCATCCCCTGAGGTTCAGATATTGTCTCTGTCTGCTAAAAAAAAAAATAACCATGAAGCATCTTGTGTTTTAACTTGCCACGCCGTTTCTTCTAATGCTGATTATTTTCTACAGTCATTAGCTCAACAGTCTTTCCTTCCAGATCCCTATCAATTCTTCGTACAGCTTCCAGAAGGAATTCAGAACTCTGAACATAATTCTCAAGTCCCAGAACTGTCGATGACTCAAACATGCGCCTTCTTCCTAACTTGAAATTATACAGCCTATTGGCATTAGTTTGGATTCAGAGTCTTATAAACGGCAACATATACATTTTTCTACCCCCCTCCTCTTCTTCCGTATCATTCCAATTTCAGAATGCTGCAGAATGGCACAGAAGAGATTGTCAAAGCATTAATTTCTTTGATGATATTTCCGCCATTAACATTTGTTGCAAGAATATTCCTTACACATCTGATATCTCAACCTTCATTCCAGCATGCTTCAGTTCGTTGGTCTGTAGACCGCTAAGAATATTTATACCGCTCTCTATCTTTCACGGAATTCAAGAATTCTCCATCCGTTAATTGTATTCCTTGGAATTCAGTTATTTTTCTCTCTTAATATTAGGGTAACACATTTGTCAATGTCAAATTCTATCTCAATACCCACACTGAAAACACAAACTATCTGAATCAAAGAACTATTTTTATTTTATTTCTTTTGATTTCTGGTGTCTACACATTTCTTTCGTGGTCCCGCCTAGAGGCCTATTATTATTATTATTATTATTATTATTATTATTATTATTATTATTATTATTATTTCCTTTGATTTCTGTTGTATACACATTTATTTCCGGGTGCCAACCAGATACCTCAGATCGGGAATTGCTTCATGACTTTTTCTACTGACCATTTTTGTAAAAAAGTGTATACATATTTTACAGAGATGAATCTCTTCGTAATTTCTGAGCTGTACTTGTAAGTACATTTTTTGTACTTCTTTAAGGCATGGGCTACCAGGAATCTCTTCAATGCGTCTATTGGAATCTTTTCCAATCAATCTGAAGATTCCAACTACAACTGGAATTTTTGATGTTCTCATGTGCCACCTTTTTGAGATTTGGAATTATTATTATTATTTCTATATTTCCGAGATGAGGTATTATGTACACTATTTACATTGCTCGGACTATCATTCTCATCTTTATTGCCATATTTATCACAACGTTTCGGCCGTTGTACGCCCAGGCTTTCTTCAGGTGGTTGTAATGTCGAACTGAACCCTTTATTTATAAAGGGTTCAGTTCGATATTCCAACGACCTGAACAACAAGTGAAACATTGTGATAAATATAACAACAATAATGAGGAGGATAATAGTCCGAGCAATGTAAATATTATTATTATTATTATTATTAAAAAAGCATCAGAAATTTATTCGCCTCAGTAAAACAACATCGTCTGCTGAAATATTTTGAATTGTTATTGATAACAATGTTTGGAAGACGTGTATTCTGTTAGTTTTTAGTAAATAAAAGAAACAAATTACTTCGGGAAAAATCTCATTTTAGCCAGTCAGGAATCGAAAGAGACCTGACTACCTAATATGATCGTCCAAGCGTGTATCACGTATGGCACTTAACTGACTGACTGATTACTAATGGAAATCAATGTTTTGTCTTTTTCAACGTTGTTTGATATTACTACGCAAATGGCCCAAACTGATAAAACTGTATTTATTCATTGGATTCGACTGTGTTAGGACGTTTTATTTCGGCGCCTAATGTTTTTATTGGCTGATAATTCAACTACAAGGTTTTACAACTTACACAACTCTCTGTCTTCGTATTTTCTTTGGCTTCTTCCTTTAAGTGCAATGTGTTTACAATCTATAAAACTGTCAATTCAATATTCACTCACCAAAAAAAAAAAAAAAAAAATATAATTCTTACAATGGAAAATACAATTCAGCTATAAATAACAAAAAAGGGTTGATAAACTGTAAAACAAATTCAATAAAAAAAAAGAATGCTGGAAACTTTATTCACTGATTTTTATCCTTTTTTTAAGCGTTTCACCCCAAGAAAGGCGGGAAGCCACTAGGATGCAAGTAGTTACAGAAGATTTGGAGCAAGATCAGATAGGAGTGATAGAAGAAAGGATGAGGAGAAGGGTAGTGAATAGATCAAGGCAACTGGAGATGTCGATTGACATTATATTTGAATAGTTGGAGATTATAGCTCTCAGGGAAACTGAATAGGGAAGAGAGTTCCACAGGCGAGAGGTGTCAGACATAAAGCTATTGGAGTAGAGGAGACGGCTACATTTAGTAGTTTCGACAGTGAAAGGGTGAGAGCGGGATGCCAGCCTCGTAGGGCGCTTGAATTCATGAAGTCTGGGAACCAGCGAATGCAGTTCCTCGGAGCAATTGCCATGAAAGTATTTGTAAAACAGACAGAGAGAGGCGACGGCGCATCTGTGAGAAAGTGACTGTAGACGAGATGCCAGATCAGGGGCAATGTTTGATTCATTCATTTTTACGTCTTATCAACCTTATTAAAGTCGAGAAATAATTTTAGATATTAAAAATATTTTTTTTTTTATGAATGAATATTGTGATAATCATATTTTTGGAGATAATTATAATTCTCAAATACAGTTTTTAGTATTTAAAGCGTAAAAAGAGAATAGGTGAATATATAACTTTCCCAGGGGGAATTTTGCGCGCATGTGAATGCAATGAACCCGACTGGAAATCGAACTCGGATCTCCCAATTTTGCATTCTGAGCCGTTATCCATTACACCAAACAAACAATCAAGCTTTAAAGCACCTGGTATTCCTGAGTGTTTACCCATCTAGATACTGACTAGGCTCGACGTTGTTTAACTTCGGTGATCGGACGAGAACCGTTGTTTCAACGTGGTATGACCGTAAACATTTTCAGGTTAAGAAGAGTCTCAAAGCCAGAAATATGCTTCTGGTGCCAAATGGTACTAATTACATAGGTTGACGAAATGGGAAAGGAGGAAGTTTAAAAAAAAAAAAATGAATGACACATAATTAAAATCAGAAAGTGACATTTTCTGTCCATGTGACATAATCGTAACTGGTACTATAAAAATGAAACTACAACACATATCAATTCGGCATTTCATCTCCTTCGAAGTAGTCTCCTCCTGAAGCCACTCACTTTGTCTAGCATCGCTTCCATTATTGGAAGCCTTACTGGAACTCCTTTTTTTCCGTGATACCGAGCAGCTACCTCGTCGCATTCTCTAGGATTTCATCGACGTTTTGAAAGCTTGTTCCCTTCAAGTGGGATTAGGTTTTTTGGAAAGACGAAAAGGTCGAAATAGGCGAGGTCGGAAGAATATGGAGGTTGCCGGACCTCGGGATTGTTAATCTTGACCAAAAACTGCTGCATAAGCCATGGTCTCTAATGGAACCTCTGTGGTGTATAATGAGACGACCACACTCAACGCACTTCCCTTCCAAGCACTGCTATAAACAACAGAATTATGCGAGAACGCTATAATTTAGTATTCCTGAGCGACGTATCATCTAAGTATTCTAACTCTGTTATCATAGTTTTTTGATCAGTACAGAACATACCAAGGGGAGCAATAAGCGGACAGAAATTGCCTAACTAGTTTGAGTGAAGAGGTATAAGGAATAGAAAGTTGTGGAGGACCATGATAATTCACTGTGAATGAATGGCTCAACGAGGAGAAAGATGTCAAAGAATCAAACGTTGCTTATAGCGACATTGGATGGGAAGTTGTGTAGAGCTATGATCATTCACATCCAGAGGTGACAAGGTAATATAAAAAAAAAGATCTTTCACTTGCAATGTTTGTTTGTCGCTTTTATAAGTCTATCTACGCCTCGGCGTAGAGATCTATTTCGATTGGTAAAAATCGCACTGGATAATTCCAGAACTAGATAATTCCAGAACTGGATAATTCCAGAACTGGATAATTCCAGAACTGCCATTGAAGTAATTGTGGACGAAACTTTAACAGCAACCAAAAGGAACAAAGCATCCAGGAACAGAGTATATTACTTCACGGGATCCACACTAGTATCCTGGCTTTAGCAAATGGGGTGTGAAGGTGGTGCATTGTGTAGAACGTGGAATTGTCGAACTGAGTTCTAATTCTGGTCGAAAACATTACATTGACGTTCGCAAAAATATTCTTGAAAAAGGCCCGAATCCATCTCTTCTCTCTCAGTTTCTGGGTTCAATAGAAGGACACCCTGGTCAATCATTATAGAAGGATATCTCTGTATTCAAAACCGTATAATGTCCTGACTGAGGCACATACGGAACTGAAACAATGTTCCTCTCAGTATAGGCACAGAATAAACCTCAGCTTGGCTCTGAGGCTGTTACTGAAACACAAATGGGTCTGAGCAGTTGGGCATACTCGACAACCAGCAGCTATGCTGAAGATGGGAAGTCACATTGATCTAGAATATGCCTTCCAGTCGAAATAACTCAGACGATTAGTAATCTGTTTTAGTGTTTCAAATCGTAAAGGTTTTCATCAATTGAAAGATTGAAATTTTGATTCACAATCCTCCCACTTGAAAATTAAATACCAAATCTATGAACGAAATAAAAGTAGGACTCCTTGTTTATCATCACAAGCCAATATTAAAGACTTTCATCTTCGCTGAGATCCTTATTCTTGTGGCCTTTAGGAAAGTTTATCTACACGTAATAAATATCTTTTCTAATACAAAATACAATGTAACTTTATGTATTTATCGGTCACGCAACCAGGTTTCAGTAATGAGACATTTCATTGTTTTGGTAATATGAAGCGCATATGTTGTATGGTGCTATAACAAAGGAAGGTGTTAATACTAGCTAGTGAGACCAGGTTGCTAATAATAATTTGCTTTTTACTTCTTTTTATTTCGTATTTCTTTCTTTCTTTCTTTCTTCTTCTCCTCTTTATTTCTGTTTGCATTGTTTCTCTTTTTAATTCTTTTTCTTTATCTTTATCTTTGTTCAATTATTTCTTTCTTTCTTTCTTTCTTTCTTTCTCACTGAAAACAAACAGCGTCTCTGACATGTCTTTTTGTCTTTCACCGAGGTTTCTTCGGAATAGTCCATTATTTATGAGGTATTAGCATGTCCTAATGTTCGTGCTAACTACCTAAATATGGACCAGGAAAAAAAAAATAAAAAAAATAAAAACAACAACAAACAACAACAACAACAACAACAACAATAATAATAATAATAATAATAATCATAATAATAATAATAATAATAATAAGAAGAAGAAGAAGAAGAAGAAGAGGAAGAAGAAGAAGAAAAGTAAGAATACTCAAATGTATGACGGTGCATTCAGGAGGCTTACTGTTACTTCACACTAGTGATGTGACAGTATGTCACACTATCAAGCGTACTTCACACTGGCAACAAAAACTGGTTACCTCTCTAGTTATTTTGTTGATTAAATAATAATGATAATAATTAAAACCTATGAATAATGAAAAAATGACATTCTTTTGACGTAACAAGAAAATTCAAGAGAAAAAAAAAAGAATCTATTAAAATACTTTTAGGTACACTAAAGAAATCAGGGCGTCACTGCATGTAGTGATGGTTAGAGATTTAATTTGGTTGACAATTAATTAAGGAATTCAATCATGACTGACCTCAAGACTAAAAGCGCCCTTTACTCTTGGTCCCCTTATAAAACTGAAAAAAAAAAAGATATAAGACCCGAGGACATTCGTTTATTTTTAAATTTAATTTGGCGCCTAATTTGAAACAATTTAGAGTATTTGGTCCTTTCTAGTTAGAGTGTTATTTATTTATTTATTTATTTATTTTTATTTATTTTTTTATTTTTTTTTTTTTTTATTTATTCATTTATTTATTTATTTATTTTTGTTTTTTTATTTTATTTATTATATTTTTATTTATTTATTTTATTTATTTTTTTATTTATTTTTTTTATTTATTTTTTTATTTTTTATTTTTATTTTTATTTATTTTTATTTTTTATTTATTTATTTATTTTTTATTTATTTTTTTGTTTTTTATTTTTTTATTTATTCATTTTCATTTATTTATTTGTTTATTTTTTTTTTTTTAATTTTTTAATTTTTTTATTTTTTTTTATTCATTTTTTATTTATTTCATTTTTAATTTTTAATTTTTTAAAAATTTTAGTCTTTTTTTAATTTTATAGATACTGGAAGCGAAATTTAGATAATGAAGGGGCCTCCAAATTCTATTACCTCATGGGCCTCTTTGAAAAGTTGTACTGATCAGAGAATCCGAACCTCACTGGATTCCCCAGGTCTTGTGACAAACTAAGCTATGGAGTGTCTAAGTGGTACAATGATTAAATATTTAGTCTCCCAGATAATTGATACTGAATAGGGATTTCTGTGCTCACTGGGTGACACATATTTTTACCTTTTTGCCTTAACCGAGCCGCTTTTCAGTGTAGTGTCATGGTAAACGTTTAGACTGGTTGACAATGATGTTGTAGGAAGTTCGACTCCCACTGGGTGTTCCATGCTTATGTTAGTGCGTAGAACTAAGCTAATCTTAGAGATAAGAGCATTGTAAATCTCGTCAAATGGTTGGTGTTTATTTCCAACATTATCAGACAATTATTTCCCAAGAGATAATTAACCATTGATTTTCTGAAGCAAAGAAACTATAAAAAAGAGAAGATATTTTAGGTCATCAGTATCACATTAAGAAACAATATAATTATTATTTTTTTTCAGTAATTTTGTATCATTATCTTCAGAGATTTGACGTCAATTAACGGTATCACCAAGAGAAACAGCACAGGAAAGAAAACGGAGCGAGAACACATATAATGAAACTTATATTTTCTTCACTGGACAATACCCTGATTCTGTCTGTCTTGAGACTAAGAAAGAGCAATTAACTGCTTCCGAATATCAACCTTCAGACGTCAGTGTCTAAGCCTAGTATTTTGGCAAATTTCTATGTTTAAAAAAAACGTCTTCAGCTTATGGTTCGACAGAATCATGGCGAAAATACCGCTAACCGAAAATGTGAGCAACGACGAAGTTTTAGAGAAAATACCCCCCCCAAAAAAAAGAACACTTATACTTAACATCACAAAGATACAGTTGATATTTCTAGGGCACATAATAAGAAAAGAGGGCTTGGAAAATTTGATACTCACAGGACAGATTGAAAGTAAGAGAGTCAGAGGAAAATAACGCATTTCTTGATTAAATGGATGACGAAGAGGAGACTTCAGGCTGTAAAAATCTGGTTCTGATGGAGGATGGTGAGGACATCATGGACCGAATATGGGAGCAACGACGAAGTTTTAGAGAAAATGGAAACAAAAAGGAAACTTATGCTTAACATCAGGTGAATTTTCTCGGGTTCCTACTCGTCGGTTGGAACGTCTTATACTCACAGAACAGATTGACAGCAAAAGAAGCAGAAAAAGAGAGCACATGACATCCTTTGTGAGCTTGAGTAAATGGATGGATGGACAAAGTTTAGGAACTACAAAAAAAAAAAAAAGACAACAATTATTGAAAGGTACAAAGAAAAGGAAATTTTGGAGAGCCATGATCATCTACGTTGTGAAAGACCATGGCACATAGAAGAAGAAGAAGAAGAAGAAGAAGAAGAAGAGGAAGAAAAAGAAGAAGAAGAAGAGGAAGAAGAAGAAGAAGAAGAAAAAAGAAGAAGAAAAAAGAAGACGAAGAAGAAGAAAGCATTAGATTCATAAAACTAAAGAGAAATACTTTCACAGAAATAAATACTGAAATGTTACCTGATATCAGTCTTCTTATATGGCAGCGAAAAAGAAAATTGAAACAAAATGGACAAAATTTTAAAGAAAATTGAAACAAAAATACACAATTATACTAAACATCAGGAAGAGACAATTGACATTTCTAGGGAACATAATGAAGAAAGTGGACTTGGAAAATTTGATACTCACAGGACAGATTGAAAGCAAAACGGACAGAGGAAAATAACGCATAGCTTGAGTAAATGGATGACCCAGAGGAAACTTGAGGCAGTAGAAATCTGCTTCTACTGGAAGATGGTGAGGACATCATAGACCGAAACTCTGAACAACTACAAAGTTTTAGAGAAAATGGAAACAAAAAGGAAACTTATGGTTAACATCATTAAGTAACAGCTGAATTTCCTAGACTACCTACTCAGAGCTTAGAACGTCTTATACTCACAGAACAGGTTGAAAGCAAAAGAGACAGACGAAACGAGCACATGGCATACTTAGTGAGCTTGACTAAATGACTGACTGGACAAGCGTTTAGGAGCTATAGCAAAAAGACAACAATTATTGAAGTTACAAAGGAAAGGAAATTTTGAAGAGCCATTATTGCCTACGTCCTGAAATGACATGGCACATAGAAGAAGAAGAAGAAGAAGAATTAAGAAGAAGAAGAATGCGTTTGATTCATAAAAATAAGGAGAGATATTTTCACAGAAATCAATGCTGAAATGTTACCAGATATGTCTTCCTATATGGCGGTGAATGCTGGGAAATCTCCTCACAGAAGAAGTAACTTGAAGCAACAGAAATGTGGTTCTATAGAAGAGTGCAGAGAATACCATGGACCGAACATGTGAACAACGACGAAGTTTTAAAGAAAATTGAAACAAAAAGGACACTTATACTTAACATCAGGAAGAGAAAGCTGGCATTTCTAGGGCATATGATGAGGAAAGAAGGCTTGGAAAATTTAATACTCACAGGACATAAAAAAGGCAATGGGGATAGAAGAAAACAGCGCATAACAAACCTAACGCTCTTGGGCGAATGGATACCAGAACAGGGTTAACTCTCTTAGAGATAACAAAAAAGACAAAACATATTAGGATCTACAAAGGAGAGGAAATTGTGGAGAGCCATGATCGCCAAATTCCTGAAGAGACACGACATGTAGAAGAAGAAGTGGTTCAGTATGTGAACAATGTCACATAGATTTTCAATAATGTATTTGGGTTGATTCTGCAAAAAACAAAACAAAAAAAAACAATTCTTTTTTATACAGCGTGTTTTTTTTTCTTTTTTATGTTCGTCACTATCAATTTTTTCAGTGGGCAGTCGTATTTTCTTTTATCAGTTTTCGATGTAACAGATTTCATGTCGTTCTTTAGAATTCTGCTTTTCGTGCTGTGATTTTCACCAGTCAAATTCCTGTTGTGATTTTGTAATGAATATTTTTTATATCATATTAACTCTCACACTGGGAAGACTAACAGACTTTTTTTTTGTGTGTTTTTTAATCAAAATTGAACGAAGACAGAGCGGTAAATGCAATGAATAAAATTCACCTGACGAAATTCATATTGAATCGATGAAGAAAGAAAGAAAGAAAGAAAGAAAGAAAGAAAGAAAAAAGAAAGAAAGAAAGAAACGAAAGGGAGAAGAAATCAAGGGAGAAGAAAGCAAGGAAGGAAGGAAGGAAGGAAGGAAGGAAAAATGAACGGAAAAAAGAAAGAAGAAGTGGACCTGAAAAAAGAAAGAAAGAAAGAAAGAAAAAAGAAAGAAAGAAAAAAAAGGAAGGAAAGGAAAAGGGAAATTTCAAGCCACCAAGGAAGGAAGGAAGGAAAAATGAATGCAAAAAAAAAAGAAGAAATGAAAGTGGAAAGAAAGAAAGAAACAAACAAAACAAAGAAAGGGAGACAGCAAGGGAGAAGAAAGCAAGGGAGAAAGGATGGAAAAGGATGGAAGGAAGGGAAGAAGGAAGGAAGGAAGGAAAGAAGGAAGGAAAGAAGGAAGGAAGTAAAGAAGGAAGGAAAGAAGGAAGGAAGGAATGGAGGAAGGAAGGAAGGAAGGAAGGAAGGAAAAAGAAACGATGGAAGGAATGAATGACAAAAGAAATGGACGGAAAAAAAAAAAAATAAGAAATGGGAACGGAAAAAAGAAAGAAAGAAAGAAAAAAGAAAGAATGAAAGAAAGAAGAAAAGAAAATCATAATAAAAAAGAAAAGGAAAAAAAAGCACTGAATATTCACAATTCAACTCATGATTACAGACAAAAGATATCTCCATTATTTTTTGTATTCTCGTTATATTTGAACAAGGATAAAAAAGGAAAATGGAAAAAAAATAACCCAAAATAACAAACAAAAACAAAAAAAAGAAAAATAAATCCCCAAAAACTAATTTACACGGAGTTAATCGGTCGCCGGGAAAGTCAATAGTCATAACTTCCTTTCATCATAAATTTGCATCCTCTAAAGACTGCCGATGACTTTTTCACCCGATTTCTTTTCATGAAAAATATTGATACAGTTATTGACCCTAGCGTTAAGCCAAAATGATTGATAATAGAAAAGAAACGGAGAGAGAAGAGAAATAACGAAGTTGCCGCGTCTGTAAGTAAATATTTTTTCAATTAAAACCTAATTTTGATAATCTCCTAACGCAGTCAGTACGCGTCGCAAATATTGCCCACTGGTCCCAATAGCTTTCTTCTTCTTTTTTTGTAAAAACAAAAAAAAAAGATAGTTTCTTTTGTTTTTAGTTTTTATTATTGTTATAAAGACATACTCCGCTTGAAAAATATGTATTTTTTAAATTCATCTTTAAGAGTTGAAAATTAGAAACATCTTAACATTCTACAAAAGGATCAGGAATGAAAGCTTTTCATTAACAACATTTTCAGAACAGTAATCCAAACGCCCAAACTATTTAAAAAATTAATCCTGCTCATTTAATCTCTAAAAATAAGCAATATATATATATATATATATATATATATATATATATATATATATATATATATATATAAGGAACTGTGTTCCTGATCAAACCGGACTCATAAATAATTACATCGGTTACACAACCATATGCTTATCTAGACGCCTTACGTTACACCTATCTGATCACAGCTCCATTAGAACTCATTTAAACACGCACACAATCTTACCAGACTCCATTAGAAACATACTAGTAGAAAACACTAATATAATAACTCCATCCACTTGTAAAAAATGATTAAAAATAATGGAGGCTTTAATAATAAAAAACGAAAATGCCAACTCTTAACAATATTAACTACGAACAAGGCCACAATGTGCTAACCGTATTCGGAAATGAAAAACATCTCTACAACACACTAAAACATACACATAATGCACACACTCAATTAAACTGAAAAACTGAATCATCCCTGATAATGGCTAAAGGTATAGCCAGAAGTGCTCGGAACTATAAAACATTTGGACAGTTTTTACACACACTTTGTCCAGAAAAAATAGCTCTTGTTCGAACACAAGAAAAATTAAATAAAAAGCTTAACCGTAGTACCTTGTCTGTGGTTTTTAATGAAACATGTATAAACGAAGGCTTGCTGACTAAATATACAACTATATATATATATATATATATATATATATATATATATATATATATATATATATAATTTGTGTTAACAATTGAAGGCAGTGTGCAAAACTTTAACGTGAGACGCACAGAGGTCAAGACTGTTCTAGTTCCATGTCCCATGTCTAATGCATGTCCTTGAGAACACATGGCACAGTGGATAAAGGCGCTAGTTAGGTCCAGTGACAGGACCCAAATAGTGTCCTAGACATAGCACGTAGAACTAGAACAATCTACCCCAGTGAGCGAAATAAAGTGTTCAGTTCGACATTCCAACCACCCGAAGAATGCCGAAGCGAAACCTTGTAATAAATATGGCGACAAAGATGAGGACAATAGTCCGAATAATGCAAATAGTGTACATAATACCTTATCTCAGAAATATAGACAGATAAAAAATAACATTTTGTTGTAAATATATAACAATTATGAGGATAAAATTATTTCCTGAGATTTTTATAAACTGTATAGTATTCATATATTAGCGTTCACAGTGGACTATTTTATATTACAAAATTGCACTTGGATTAAACGAAAATTGCTTACAATATAATACATATTACTTATAATAGATTCTTTCTTACTGTCAATTTAGACAGCAAGGGTACACTAGTAATATTAGAATGCAGGAAGTTTACAAAATTAGTGTACCAGGCATGGATTGAACTTACTACACTATCTTACAGGCATGTTAGAGAACATTCTTAATTGCAGGTCGGTAGGTATCCTAAAAATGGTTGACGTTTGTTTAGGTGGGTTCAAAGAAACTGCCATAATGTTTCACGTGCATTTGACATGTTAAGTAGCGTTAGTATAATTTATGTTATTCCGAAGTCAAGCACAGACGACGCGTTCTTTCGAAGATCAAAAAACATTAAAGTTGCTAAACTTAAATGAAAAAACGTAAATATTGCCTTATGTACGTAAGTGTATCATAATTCTAGTATCACTTTTATTGAATCCATTATTAAATTATCTAACGTAGGTTTATCAACTACAATCGTTGTTTACGTAAAAACGTCCCCAAACCAGCTTGCAGACAATAGCCAAACATAAATATCTACTAGGTTTATACTTACCAATATACGTCTTCATCCTAATCCCACATAGAAAAACTATAATAATAAATGTTTACATTTTGTTTAGTTTAGCGTGGAATTGATTAATTTTTATGATCTAGAAAATAATCCAGTAAATTTATTGAAACAAAGCAAGTTCAGTTGACCATTGATGACAATTACAGAAACTATAAACAATTTTTTTGCTATCGTCTGCCAGCCGCAATGATGGAGAAAGCATTACCCCGAACCATCGCCAGTGAGACACGCTGCAAGAGCCACTCGTTTCGCGAGGCTCGTCCCTTAATCGAGACGCAATCGGGCCAATCCTCCGAAGGAACGCCATCGAACGAAGGCCAATAACCCATGAAGTCTCCACTGCCACAGGAGTAAAAATGTTATGATCTTCGAAAGGACGTGTCATCTCTTTTTGAGTTAGGAACGCCATTAATTATAATAGCGCTATTAACAAGTCAAATTCTCCAACGTAACTTCTAAAACCAAAGTGAAAGAATTGAAGTCATCAGACAAATAATTGAATTTATCCAATGCAATGCAAAAGAGCAACTCAAGGTAGAGGTTTATTGTTAAAAAATAGTAATGATGAATGACAGATATGAAACGATTGTATTTGAAGAATTCAATACTGAAGTCTTCAGGAAAGCACCAACGTGGAAGCACGTTCTAAAAGGTGGCAGGTATTGGAAAAAAAATTTTTTCGATTGAATCTTCCTCCTTACTTGTTTGAAGAAAGTGGATATGTGGGTGATTCACCTCTGTGGAAGTAGCGTTGTGTGTCCTAATAATCAGTCAGTTATGTGCCATGTGTGATACACGCCTAGGCGATCATGTATCTTTCGATATATGACTGAAGAGGCAGATTTTTTTCCTGGAATAGGTTGCCATTTCTTTCTGCGGTAAAATCCAAGGTTATAGAACCTGCTATTTGGATCTTCCTCCTTACTTTTTTGAAGACAGTGGATATGTGGCTGATTCAGCTCCGTAGAAATAGCATGATGTGTCGTAATAATCAGAACCTGGTCTGTCCAGCTATTTATCCATAGCTGAGGTAGAAGAGAAGAGGAGGATTCATACCTTAAGTGTATTAGCACGTAAGTGAATGCAATTGATTCCACTGGAATTCGAACTCGGCCCTCCGATTCCTCAGTTCAAGTCGCTGTCCATTACTCCACCGTGAATGTTTAAATTGATGGAACTAACGAAGAGAGCTAATCTGAGCATTTGCCATAGAAATAGCGACAGAATAGCAACAAACTTGCAACGTTGCGACTGTGAAAAAGAGGCTTCATAGTTGGGAACATGTTTTCTCTCACAAGACAGTGTAAGGTTTTAAAGTGAGAATTGAATATCTCCAATCTAGTTATGCCAGCAATAATCTATTTTGGACTAATCTGACTTTTGAAGTGATACAAATAAACTAACCACTTTTCTAGCATCTATCCTGTTTTACCTGTCCAGGCCAATGGACTAATTTGACTCTTGTAAAGATAAAGTATTATAAGAGTCGGGTACTTTCTGAAGCTGTAGAATGAGACGACTATTTTTCAAGCATCGTTAGCAATGGAGTCTGGTACTTTCTGGAGTGATACAAGGAACCAACCACTTTTCTAGCATCTATCTAAGTATATATTAGTGAATTTGCATACTATACAACGTCGATAGTACGGCACAGATTTTCATGCAGATCTTGCAATCTTCAGGTACAAATATATTCTGACCGTTATGTAGTTTACGTTCTCGTGGGGATGATTCAAAATTTTGCGTTAAAACTTGTTTATTTAATTAGAATTAACTATTAGTAAATTAGACCATTTAAACTCTTAAGTCCGAAAGGCAAACAATTAAAAAAATAAAAATTTAAAAAAATATATTTAAATCTATATTTTATTCAAAAGTAAACAATATATTAAAGAGGGGATAACTCTATTTTTGCATAAAAACAATTATAACATTTAACTTAAACTAAAACACAATGTAGAAATAGAATATAAAAGTGCAAATATAAAAAAAAAACATAAAAAAATAATAGGTTCGGACTGTAAATCTAACGTACTTATAAAGGTAAAATTACATATACACATATGTTATAAATTAACCGAGGACAGTAATATTGGATTGTATATGTGTATAAATATATTAGAAATGTTATTTATGATGGGTTGCAAGATTATTAAAAGTTGTTGCATATTATATTACTATTCGTAAAATCTATTTTGCAATCTCTTTTATTCGGGGTCAATGTGTTTTAGCATGTGTTTGAATTTATGCATACATGTAAACATCAATTCGGACCTCGGGTTCAGCAACTTAGAGTTATTTAAGTGTTTTAATATAATAAGCTTCTTCAATACACACAAGTTACATCTGTCTCTCTTTCCATTGTATATTCTTAAAACTGATTATTAACATTTTTTTTAACTGGCTACCGTTCGTCCTCGCTTTTAATATTGCTGCCATATCTGGTCAGGTAACCCTGCTATATATTTAGAGGTTCTTGATAAAATCCAACGAAGCATCTGCATTGTTACTGGTCCTAACCTGGCATCTCACCTTCAGTCACTTTCCCATCGTCGTAATGTAGCCTCCCTGTGTACTTTCTATATATATTTCATGGTAATTATTCAGATAAATTTTCGTCTATGGTACCTAGACTTAATGAATTTAAGCACAGTAATAGATAGGCGCGGGGGGGGGTTTCATCATTTTAAAGTTGAAAGGCCTAGATGTAACGTTATGTTCTATGCTACAGTTTCTTCTATTGCACTTCTCGTTTACGGAACTCTCTTTCGGCGTTTTGCTTCACAGTCAACTTTGACCTTGTAAGCTCAATCAGTAGAAACGTCTTCAAGTCTATGATCAACTCTTAACAATCATACGTATACTCTTCATCACTTACATCTCTCTTCCCCACTCCTATGTACATGCAACAATCTCATTTAGTAAACCTCTACCTTGAGTGGCTTTTAGGCCTTATATTAGGGTGAATATTGGTTAAAAATATAGGTCTAGTCAATGAATCATATTCTTAAAACAAATAGGTACCTTCTAAGCATTGGATCTTTCTATTCTAGATTGCACGAGATTGGTTTCATTGTTTTACAGTTGAAATGGCTAGATGTAACCGTAAGTTCTATGCCAACAGTTTCTTCTATCGAACGTCTCGCTTACGGAAATCTCTTCTAGCTTTTTGCTTTGCAGTCAACTTTGATGTTAAAAAATTTATATCTTCTGTCTATTAATTCTTGTTGTTTTATTGTTCTCACTCCTTAATAGAGTTTTTTTTTTTCTCAAACATTCAGTAACTCCTCGCGTCTTAGTTACTTTATTACCTTGCTTGGGGTTAAATTAATAAAAACATCAAGATGAAATACTTGTACCAACTAATCATCATAAACTTTTCATTCCTTATGCAAGACAATTTTTAATTTCTTCTTAGCACTGAATTTTTTAATTCCTATTAAGGCTAGACATTGTACCTTCTCAGCGCCTAGAAACATTTCCTAATTTTGTCTTTACTATTGTTCCCCTAATGCAAGGAACAAGAGTCACCCAATGTAGAGAGTTAATGAGGTCGTATTAAGGGCGTACAAGGAGATAGCAAGAGGTGCATATTATGAGGATACGTATGTTGACCTTCGACCTGAAGAGGTTAATATTGTAGAGATCGAGGAAGCATCCTCTCAGGCGTAAGTTCCATAATGCAAGAAGTCTGGGGAAGAAACTGTTTGAGGGAAATTCCCTCCTCAGCATTGGAATATGAAGGCGACAAGAATGAATCGACATCGCATTGAAGGTCAGCACTTATGAAACCAAGGATTGTAGTTCGTCCGAACATTTGTCATGAAAAAGAACGATAGAGCAGATGGAAGCTAGCAATTGTTTTGTCTTTGGGGAACGCTTTTGAACTCTGTCGAGTCTGAAAAGTTGGGAGCGGGAAATGCACAATCTACTGAACCTTACCTTTCATTCTAAGACAAGCATATTGTTCCTTATAAGCACCGAATCCGCGCCTTGCCTTCTGCGAGTAGATTTTTTGTCTGCTGGGTACCGTATATTTTCATTAATTCTACTGAACACCTTTTTATATTATCGCTCTTAAGGCTAAATATTTGCTTCTTTACATCACAACCTTTCATTTCTTGCTTAAATTTCGTAGTGTAAATCATTCTAAGCGACAATTCTTTCAAATTTTAATATCAATATTTTTTTCTATTCGGTTTAAGCACGAAATATAAACTTTCCATCTCTAACTCTATATATTCCTTCTAATATGGCAAAATATTTTCATCTACTTTTATACCCTTGGCTGATAATAAAGTCATAGGGGAAAAGTCACAGAAAAAGATGATAATTTGGCTTGAAAAAAGCCCCAGAAAAAATTCACAACTTGGTTGTGTCGTATACATGAACCCATTGTGGCGAATTTTTGAACCACGCTTATTAATTCTCAATAATTTTCACGCTAGGAAGCGTCAAAATTATTTTGTTGTTGATCCAAAACAGCACTCAGATCCGAATGTTCCATTATTCACGCTGTTTTTGAGTTTATAGTTATGATAATGGTTAGGGATTCTAGGGTTAATTTAGGGTATTTGTTGGTGTTAGGGGTCAGGGATTTTTCCTGTGACTTTTTCTAGTGACTTTTTCCTAGTGACTTTTTTCCTGTGACTTTTTTCCTGTGACTTTTTTTCTGTGAAATTTTTCCGTGTCACTTGTTTTTCTGTGATATTTTTAGCTGCATTTTTGTACCATATTCTTACTAAAAGGAAGCAAATCCATTTGTTCCATCGAAGAGGAACATTTTCATTCCTTCAATTTAAAACGCAATTTTTTTTTTTCCATTTAAAACGCACTCTTTGTATTACGTATTTCTAAGTACCAATGTTGTTTATTTATTTTAAGACCAAACCTTTTTTATTCCTTCAAAAGCCAATATTCTTTGTTCCTGCTATGTTCATTTTCTTTTATTTCTCGTAAGTTCGATTTGTTTTGTTACTTGTATATATTACAGAACGTTTTCATTCCTTCTAAGTACCCGATTTCTATGCCTACGAAGTGAGCACACAATTTTCATCTCCTAGCTCTAAGCACGCGTGTTTTTCTCTTTCTTATATTCGAGAATGGAATCCTTTTTTTACCATTCTTAGCCCGAGACCATTTCATTCCCTATTTCTAAGCATCAAAACGTTACGTCTTTCTATTCTTTGTACTTTCCTTCTTTATTTGTTCCTTATTATTTTCTTCTATGATTTTGCGAAGATTTTGTTTATTAATTTCGTTTCATTTCCACAAAACAATATTTCTTAAACCTCTAAAAATATTTATTAATTCTTCGTTGATAAGCATTCTCTTCACCGTTCTTCATTTGTTAGTTTCTGCATTGCTTCTTTCTTTTCATTTCTCTTACAAACTTTTCTTTCTACACGCTTCCCAGCCATTTCTTTTGTTCCTATTCTTCGCTTCATTCTTCTTTTCCGGAAGCGAAAGAACGAAAAAAAAGAAGAGGAATCGTACTTCCGGTTAATGCAGAGAGAGAGAGAGAGAGAGAGAGAGAGAGTTAGAGTTCAATAAATATTCTAATTTTACTCGACCATGAAAAAACAATTCTTGCGACGTTCCAACGAAAAAGAAACACCAAAATAAAAAAAAAAAACTTATTGAAGTGAGAAACTGATTTTCAGAGTTGACTTTAAATTATTTTTCTCTTTCTTTCTATTTTTTTTTGTTACATACTTTTAATATGGCCAGATTCGGTAAATTTAGTCGGACCAATTCAGAATCTCCAATAACAGCTATTTTTTTTTTTATATAAATCTTATTTCAAGACATCGTTCCATAAATGAAATTGCCTGCTCAAGAAATCTAAAATTCAGAAAAAAGAAAGCCACAAAGAATAGAGATTACGCAAAAGGAAAAATATAACCAAAAAATAAAGAACAAATATCTTTATTCGAAATTATGGATGAAAATATATATAAAAAAACAAGATGATAAAATAGGATATTATACTTTGTATATGAGTAAAGGCAAAAAAGGACACTTTTGAAATGAAGCCGTGTTATATAAATTTAATAATAAAAGATGATCGAATTTTGTATACATATTTAAACATATGCATAAATATGGCGATATTTATAAACGCTCATACAAAAATATATACAGGCAGATATTTGCATAAATATATATACAAATAAAATGCTTGCGTGCACAGGCGAATAGAAATAAAAAAAAATCTATATCGAGAGATAGAGAATAAAATAAAGAGACAAATGATTAAAATAGAAGCAAATGCTTGATGAAATATGACATGTAAAAAAAGTTTTTAAGAACGAAACCAACATAAAATAAATTTAGATAATAAGGTGATTGTATGTTGGTTTCTTCGAAGTGGATTGTTCGTGGGGATTTTTTACGTTTAGGTTGTTGTAGTCTTCGGCCTTCCTAGACTTGTCTGTAATTTAAGATGTCAATAACGTTATAGGTGTGGGATGGCGAAACGGTAATCCGTACGGATGGTCGATTCGGCGAACCAAGTTCGAAATCCTGTTGTTTTATTTTACGTTCCCAAATCTGTCTTGGATGCAGGCTTGTGTAACAATCAATTTTAAGCCGAATTCAAGTTCTAGCCTAGTCTGTTGAGATCACTTTCGATATATGCTCTAAGAGAAAGAATAAATCCGTTTTTTCTAATTACCACTTAAATTGTGAAGCTAACAGGTAAACACTAATTCTCTCTCTCTCTCTCTCTCTCTCTATATATATATATATATATATATATATATATATATAATTGACATTGAAGTCAACACTCAAAGGCGACAGAGTGTTTCCTGCTAAACGCAATCGTCAAGCCACTTGATATAGATTATATATATTATATATTATATATTTGTTATACACACACACACACACACACACACACACACACACACACACATATATATATATATATATATATTATAAATTAATTGATTTAAAATATGGTTTCGCACACAGTTCTAACCATGTTTCAAAAAGAAATTAAAAAAGCTCAAAGCGCCGAATTTAATTGGTTCCATTTCATCCTCAATGAATTTTGGAGTATATTTATATATATATATATATATATATATATATATATATATATATATATATATATATATATATATATATATAAATATACTTATATTATACTTCAAAAAGTGTGGATGGTCCTGCACGAAACCTTCACTGTAATCAAATCTCTTGTGCTGCTGTCGGGCTGTCGGTTTCCTAGGAAGCGATCTGCTTGTCCCTCGTACGTCGAATTCGACGGGAGAGTCGAGTATTATATTTACGTATATATAATATATATTATATTTACATAACCTTTATCCCATCAATATAACACACACTAAAAAAAACTATATATATATATATATATCCACGGTGCGAGGTATAAATTGTCATCTAAATTAGGCAAATATGAAAATAACACAGTATTTCCAAAGAAAAAAAATCAAATTTGCTGTCGATGAAATAAGACCAAATGAAATAAATGAAAAGAGAATCGGGAAAAAAATTAAGACTCTTAATTTGTATTTTCAAATCCGTTTATCCCTATGTCTGCTTGCCAAAAATCTCCATCAGTTGGGACCAGCTCATGGAAGTTGTTTTTTTTTTCCGAAAGTACCAATTCCAATAAATATCTTAGAATAATTTGTAGACTAATTCTGTTTGTCGTTCGGAATGTGACATGGTCAAGCCAAGAAAAAGAAGAATAAACATATTTGCACTATTTACATGCATAATATTATCCTCATCTTCGTTGTTTTTATCACAGCGTTTCGGTCGTTGTGCTCTCCGACCCTCATCGGGTGTATGTCGATCAGGTTAGCCTACAGGGAATTACGAACTGGAACCTTTATTTAATCAACGGTGGTAGACTGTTTTCTTTCCCTTGCCCATGATTACGGAAATCACGTCTACTTTTTATTCTTAGCTCTGCTTAGTTATGGCTAGCTCTATTTCCGCTGAGTCTAAGAACACACTGCCCGGCCCAGGGATTGTACTCGCAAGAAGTCTCACCAAATTCACGAACCAACGCTTTAAGCCCGAACGGAAAAAAAAACCCATTGTGGTCACAATAACAAAGATAAAGACAATAGTTCACACGGAAATAGTGTAAATAATGAGAACTCCTCATCCAAGAAATACAGACAGAAAGAAAGATATTTACCAGCAAACATCACGGTGTTTGCCGATGGTCAATATAGAAGAACAACATATCCAAAAACACTGAATTCTGCAGTCATAGGATATTAACACCCGCTAATATAGATATGAATAAGAAGACAAGAGGAAAAAAAAACTATTCTTAGCCAACGCGTTTCGTCCACTAAGGGATTTTATCAAGGTAAATATAAGGGTATGTACTTATGAAGCAAGTATGTCATTAGTTTACCAATGTTTTTAAATTTGAGAACGTGCATGAATATTCATCAGGTGGTTGAAAGGTCAGTCAAAAGATGTGGAGGAGACAGAAGGCCATAATTCAAAATCGGGTAAGACAAAAATAAGCGAGTAATATTCGACAATTTTTTAATAGGTAAATATTATTTAAATTGACTGTTTCATGCCTGTTGAAATCAGAGTTAAACATTGATCTTAGAAAGCGTTTGTATTCAGCTGAGAATGTATATATTTCTGAACAGGTTTAACTCCATGCATGACATCCATATAAAAGTCTCCATCTGATAAGGTTAAGAACATTAAGGTTATTTAAGAACATGACTCTAGTTTTCAAGTTAATGTTTTGGTTTTGTAGTAACTTGCGGTGTTGAGCAAAACTATCCCTAGCGCTGCTTTTTGTTTTATATTCCATTTACTTTTCTCCTATACTAAATTTGTTAGAACTGAACTGCACAACGATATATTTGGATTTTTTTTAGTGTTAATTAATTCCTAATCACGAATTTTTATGATGCATTCAGAGTCCACGCCATAATGTCTGATGTTTATGATTAGGTCTACCTATATCTCATTAATGCAGGTCGTTCCAAAAGTGGAACGTCGACATTTTTCTTATTTCATTATTTTCTCTTTGAATTACATGTGATTTCCATTTTAGTTGATGACGATGTTGAAACTCCTCAAGTGACGTGGTTTCTGTTATTTGGAAAAATTCTTCGTTTGTAATTCTGTTGTGCCAGTCCACAATGTTCAAAGAAGGATGGTCTTTGCCAAGATCCAGAGACTTCACTCGCACAAAGACATTTTTAACTATTGATCTTATAAAGCGGTTGTATACAGTTGAGAGATTAGATATTTCTGAACGGGTTTGGTGCCATACATGGCATTTATATGCAGGTCTCGATTTAACGAGGCTATTTATGAACATGGCTCGAGTTTTATATGAATGTAAGTTAATAAAATATTTCAGTAGGAAGTCAATATAAACGAATGTCCATGGTTTAGAGCTAGATTGGATTCCTGGTTGGTCGAATAATCATATGGCCTTGCGTTTTATTACAACACCACAATTTAATCTAAACGTCTGAATTGATTATATGCTTCTCGTACCATTTAAGTGGTACTGTCATAGGTTCAAGCCTTTATTAAATATAGTTAAATCTTTTTGATCAATTTTAAATAAAGAAGCTATTTTGCCGGTCGCGTTAAAATAGACAGACATGCTTTTAAACCTTATTTTACCGGTTGGGGTAAAATAGACAGATATGCTTTTAAACCTTATTTTACCGGTCTCTGTAAAATAGACAGACATGCTTTTAAACCTTATTTTACCGGTCTCGGTAAAATAGACATATATACTTTTAAACCTTATTTTACCGGTCTCTGTTAAATAGACAGACATGCTTTTAAACCTTATTTTACGGTCTCTGTAAAATAGACAGATATGCTTTTAAACCTTATTTTACTGGTCTCTGTAAAATAGACAGACATGCTTTTAAACCTTATTTACCGGTTTCGGTAAAATAGACATATTTTTTTAAACCTTTTTTACCGGTCTTTTTAAACCTTATTTTACCGGTCTCTGTAAAATAGACAGACATGCTTTTAAACCTTATTTTACCGGTCTCTGTAAAATAGACAGACATGCTTTTAAACCTTATTTTACCGGTCTCGCTAAAATAGACAGATATGCTTTTAAACCTTATTTTACCGGTCTCGATAAAATAGACACGCAGACTATTTTGCTGGTAAATATTTTTTATTATTATGGTAAATATTTTTTATTATTATGAAGACAGGTAATGTTAAAAATAACAACACACAGATTTAACGCAGCAGTTTTCACCATCAATTATTATGACAATTTAAAATCTTTTCCACCATCAATTGTTAGAACTCAAGTTAAAATTATTTATTCATCAATTATCTGAATATGTAGGCCCTTCAGGCATAACAGCCTCTGCAAATCCTAAGCTTGCCTTTAGGCATAGTTCACTTGCCAATACACTTCAGGCCCACCTACTGAAGACTACAAGCACAGTAAAATAGTCAAACATGCTTTTAATCTTATTTTACTGGTCTCGGTAAAATAGCACCCCAGGCTGTTTTGCCCGTAAATATTTTTACTATTATGAAGGCGTGTAATGTTAAAAATATCCTCACACAAGATTTAGCACAGACGTTTAAGACGATTTAAAATCTTTTCTACAATCAATTGATGGATATATATAATAAAGAGTGGAAAACACTTAAATATTCAGCATATAATCGTTTATAAATTTATTTCAACAGATATACACATATATACCTGTCTCATCAGACTGACTACATTTTATTAAAAAATAAAATGTAGTCGGTCTGATGAGGCAGTTATATATATATATGTATATCTGTTGAAATAAATATATAACCGATTATATGAGAAATATCTAAGTCTTTCCCTTATTATTCATTTATTGGATTGGTGCATAATTATCATGCGTTTTTATAGGCGAGTTATTTGTTAATAAAAATTGTTGTTTTGTTTACTTTTTTAAATAAAAATGTTATTTTATTTTTAGGCTATAAAAATGCGTGTCGATAATCATACACTCCAGAATAACCACTCTAAAATGTTATCGTTGAATTGTTATGTTTCTTTTTTCATAATAAATATTGTTTAAAAACGCCTGATAATTATGCACCAATCCAATATTTTTATTGCTCTGTATATAAATTTATACGTGACCTCTCATCATGGATTTAACTTTTTAATTTTTTATATTAAAAAAGAGCTTTTGGAATAATCCCTACTACCTATATGTTTGGTATTTTTTATATATATATATATATATATATATATATATATATATATATATATATATATGTGTGTGTGTGTGTGTGTCTCTCTCTCTCTCTCTCTGTGTGTGTGTGTATTTACACAGCAATTTCTCTTTAGGCATGTCTGATTGAATAAATTACAGACATGTCTGCTAATGTTTAATGAAATCCGTTCATACTCACGAATAACCTTTTTCCAAGATCATCTACAGGGGTGCAAGTAGTACAAAACTATATGTTGTTTAGGTGCACAAGTATTTATCCAAAACTGCGTGGAAGAAGATCGAAAGTACTTGGGAAATGAAAATAAAAGAAATTTAAACAGTTATAGCACATTTCTCTTATCCTTTAATACACGGAAGCTTATTAAAGATGTAACCGGAAAGGATACATTTTGTGGTGACATACACACACAATAGACGATCTAATCTTAAAGATCAGAAGAAGAGGGAGGGAGAGGAAATGAAAAGAAAAAGGGGGTGGGGGAGAGAGATGTGGCGGGGGAAACTAAAACTGAAGGACATTTATTAAAAGGGCCAACGTGTAATTAAGAAAATTTGACAAAATTAATCTCGACTACAGGTTACAAATTAAATATAAACATATAAAAAATAAATATAACGATTATCTAATCTAGCAAGGACCTATATTTCTATGTTCAAAAACATATGCGTATACACACATACACGATAACATATTTACATTTATGTTTTTCTGTTTCCTTTTTGAATTTGTAGGTCTGATTAATTACGATTCCAATGGAATAAATTATGACCATGGAATATTAGTGTTTAAGTATTTTATTATATATATATATATATATATATATATATATATATATATATATCGATTCTCCTGTCGGTTCGACGTATGAGGTCAAGCAGATCAGTTTTCAGGAAACTGACAGCCTGACACCGGCACATGAGATTTGATTATAGTGGTGAAGGTTTTGTGCAGGATCATCCACACTTTTTGAAGGGCCGAATACAGAGACCTATGCACTACGTGCCACAGGTTTTCCCAAAAGACCCCCCCTCAGGTTTTGAATTCAGAGTTTAAAAAAAAAAAAGACCAGTTGCCATCCATGCCTATAGAACCCAATCTGTCCTGCTATTTAACCCATAATGTATGGAGAAGAATAGGATTCACACTTTTCCAAAGGGTATTACACGTATATATATATATATATATATATATATATATATATATATATATATATATAAAACACTATATATAATATATGTTTATAAATAATGTTTTATAAATATAAATAGTGTTTTATAACTATATATATATATATATATATATATATATATATATATATATATATATATATATATATAAATAAATATTATTTATATATATAGTTATAAAACACTATTTATTTACCGGCAAAATAACCCCGGTATCTATTTTACCGGAAGCGGCAAAATATCCTTTGTGTCTATTTTACTGGGACCGGCAAAATAGCCTATTCGAATTCTAAAATTATATTACTATGAGGAGGAATAATAATATCTGTATTGCATTAGACTCATTGTCAGATAAGGATTCTTAACTATTAAAAGGCGGGAAATTGTTGCACGAATATTCCAAACGGGTAAAAATAAGAGAAAATTCGTTTTTAAGTGTTAATTTATGGTATAAACAAGATGTTGACATTCCACACGACTTGAAAAAAAATTCTTTAGGAAGAAATACTGGAAAGAGCGATAAGTGTGACTGGGCTTGAGAAAATGGTTTCCCGGGGAAATTGTTTTAAGTGAAAGATTTTAATTTCATTCGAAAACAGTACTGGCTGCTCGGTCAATGAATGTCAAAGGTTTCCATGTAGGGAAACGGCTATCATTGCCATTATAATTTCTGAACAGTTTATCCTAGTATGTCCTTTCTGTCTTCTTTTATGTGCCGTGTCACTTAAGGGCGTAAGGCGATCATGGCTCTCCACCTCTTCCTGCCCCTTGTAGCTTTTCATTAGTTTTGTCTTTTTTTGATATTTTTCCCAAACCCTGTTCTACCATCCATTTACTGAAGCTCATCAAATATGTTACGCGCTGATTTCCACTGTCCGTCTTTCTCTCAATCTGTCCCATGAGTATCACTTTTCCAAGCCTTCCTTCCTCATTATGTTGTCCTAGAAATTTCAACTGCCTCTTCGTGATTTTTAGTATATGTTTCCTTTTTGTTTTTATTCTCTCCTAAACCTCGTCGTTGCTCATGTACTTTAATTTTTCCAAACAAGGAACTTGTCGCGATATCCGAGGCTCAGGCATATAATTGTTTTCGATTTAGTTATATCTAAAAACTGTACAAATTTTTGTTTCATATATAAAAAGAAAAAAAAGAAGAAAAAAAATAATAGGTTCCTAAATTTAATATTTTTTTTTAACTCTATAATACTGCATGAAATATTCCATGCAAAATTCCATTTTGTATTCTTTGTACCAAATTGTCACCATTTTCGATTTTTTTCTCTTTGAGAAGTATGCGTGCAAACATAGCACATTGTTTGGTTTATTTTCCCAACTTTATTTGCCGACGCATACTCCAGAAAATGGCGTAATCTCTTGAATCCTGGATTTGTCGATTAGCCATGAATGAATGACGCCCGTATCGCTGAGAAAATTAAAATCATCAATTGATGATATCAGTTAATATCCACTGAAACATTACTTGATGATGCCAGTCGTTTAAAAGACTAGTCAGAAATTTACACCACTTAAAGAATAGTATAAACACATGTTTATCTATCTTATAGTTCCATTATGTACAAATTTCTCATCGTTCTGCTCTTATTTGCCACAGGAAAAAAGTAATATAAATTAGTCGATAAGTAATTCTGAATATAGTCGTGATTTTTAAAATACAGGGTGTCCTTAAAGTCTCGACAAATAGGCAAAAATGCATATTTTCAAAAAATGAAATTTTCAACAACATTTTATTGAATTGGAATATTAACAAATAACATCTTCAATATGATTTCCATCATTATTGCAAATGTTGATGCGCTTTGCAAGATGCAAGTCAAATCGATGTAATAACTCTATATTGCCGTCAATTTTAGCACATCCTCTCTTTATACGTTCAATCAAATGTGTTGCATCTGAGATTTTCGTTGAGTACACCTTCTCCTTTAGCATACACCATAAAAAGAAGTCAATTCTTTCTTCGTTCGGCAAAACCATGTTTTATCTGTGGAGATAAAAAAAATATATATAGTTATGAGATTCCATATGTGTTTATACTTTAAGGAGATTTTGTGTATTATTTAACAGTCGCCTGTATTAAGTTTTTGAAAAGGAATGTAAATAATTATTTCTAAGACTTTCTAAGACTTCGTCATCTGTCAACGTCACCTGCTGAAAAGCGGAAAACTGACCGGCCGAATTATTTAGTAAAAGAGACGAAGTGTCGTACGTAGTACGTATAAGCCAACATAAACCTGACTGTGCTTCATCTAACAAATTCAGACATTTGATAAAACGGTACATTTCAGTCCTGAGATGCCATTATTGATTTGTTAATACAATGTGGAACGAATTTGTCTTTTTCATTTTGTCGATACTTTCCTTTAACATTGGTCTTTATCGATCGCATACCTCGTGGACTATTTTAAAATTGTCCAAGGAGTCCGTACTGCTTCATGGCTTCCGACGTCTCTGGAGTTTATATACGAAGAATCTTTATTTTTTTTTTGTCCCTTTATGTTTTCTTTCTACAGTGTGTCATGTGTCCAGTACTCCGACAAGAGACATTTTGTAGTATGCAAGACTTATAATATTCACTTTCCCATCAGTCAGTTAGCTCTATTAATGAAAGTGACACAATGTAAACCTCAGTAAAATTAAATTATATATTTGCAATATTACACTTTAGATATTTATATTGTTCTGACTTTTGTCCTCATCTTTGTTGTCGTATTCGTGATGTTTCGGCCGTTCTACATTCCAGCCTTCAACAGTTCTTCAAGTCAGAATGAAAGGTGTAAGGAAAAGGCGTTGGTATTTTGGAGGATAAGAGGAGTAATAAATCTAAATATCATTTAAATGATCGGACGACCAAAAACGAGAAAGTCTTTGTTTTTTTATTTATTTATTATATATATATATATATATATATATATATATATATATATATATATATATATATATTTATTTAAAAATATGATTCCAAATCGCGATATATAAGAAGTCCCATGTTTATATTTTTAAATAAATAATTATATTTATGCTCTATTTTTGTATAAGCTATATTTTTTTAAAATAATAACTAAAATACTAAGGGACTTTGGATTATTTACCTAACCAGTTCCTTCCTATTTTCTATATATTTTCACACACACACACACACACACATATATATATATATATATATATATATAATGATTATGATTTTATAACATGATTATGATTGTGTGATTTTATAACATATTTATGTTATAAATTTTTTTTAAATAAATAATTATATCTGCTCTACTTTATATTGAGCACTCTTTTAAGAATAGTAATTGTTGGTTATTGGAATTCATTCCGTATACACCAATTATATACTTGTATATATATATATATATATATATATATATATATATATATATATATATATATATATATATTACGATGGGTAAATTGTCGCCCTCTTATATTCTTCATTTCAAGCATGCGTTTTGTTGTTTTTTTTATTTTATTTTGTCGACTGCACAGTATTGTAAGGTCAGTTGGACACCATCTGTGAGAAAAAACGAACACCATGACGCAATTCCCTCCAACAGAAATTTGGTAATGTCATGCTGTACTGCTTGGCATTCGCAACGATACGAACATTTCAGAGTCTCTGGGTGTCAATCTGAGGACAGTGCAGAGGATTCGGAAAGAGTTGGATGAGTCTAATGGTGATTACGAAGATATGGCAGCTCGAAAACCCCATTCTGATCGTTCTGATAAGAACTCTCGAATTTGTTAGTGAGTGCCCCAGAGTCAACACGGAGGTCTACATCAAGTGCCTTCAGAAGGAATCTGTATCTGGCAATTGGACCCTGCACCATGCCACACAAGCAAGAGAAACTCACAAGGGTATTTAACAGTTTCCCTATAGTTTGCTGCTGTTTGGTTGCACGCTGGTAAATGTTTTTTCGACTCTATTATTATTATTGTTATTATTATTATTATTATTATTGATTATAATTGATATAACGGACACAACTTTAATTGTAAATATTTATCGGAAAGGACCTGTGAAAACTCCGTTTTGCTGAATGGGAAGTGACTGAAACCGAGATGCCAGATCAGGATCGATAACATTGCAGATTCTTCTTTGGATTTTGTTAAGACTCTCACGATACATAGCAGAAGCACCAGACTAGATGTATTAATCCGTTATTAACCATATGTTTCTAAGTCTCTATATTTAACCGACTAATGTTCAAAGCGCGAAAAATGAGATCATGTGCATATAGGGTTCTGTGAAAACAAAAAAGAGAAAAAATATCTGTGAGCAGGAAAGGCACATTGGACTTATAGGAGGAATGAGACATTTGTTTTACAGATATTCCCGTTTTTCAGATAACAGCTGACGGATCTCTACGCAAATGTCTTCCTTTTTCTTCTATGTTTCGTGTCTCTTCAGGATGTAAGCGATCATGACTCTTCACTATTTCCTGTCCTTTATAGATCTTACTAAATTTTATCTTTTTGTTATCTGTCATAAACTCTGTTCTGTCATGGCTAGGTAGGTTATGCGTTGTTTTTCCCTCTGTTCTTCTTGCCTTCAATTTCTGCTGTGACTATCAAATTTTCCAAGATCTCTTTACTCATTACTATTGTGGTCAACCCTCTTACAGTAGAATGAACTCTTCCTCCTCTCATTGCTATAAACTGCGAAAGTCGGAGAGAGTGAAGTGGAGTCGTAGACGCAGTGCTAATCTACTTATTACTAACACTATCTTGTATATATCTTCAATATACTTTTTCAACCTACCTTCGTCTTCTGCGTCTTTCTTTCTGGTCCCTAAACAAGCCACAACAATTACTTACCCTAAAAATGTTGGCTGACTCTTTCAGATGTTAAGTATAAGAGCTGCCTTCACTGGTTCCCAGACTCCATGAATTCAAGCTCCCTACGAGTCTGGCATCCCGCTTTCACCCTTACACTGTAGAAACTTTTAAATGTAGCAGTCTCTTCTACTCCAATAGCTTCATACCTCGCACCTCTCGCCTGTGGAACACTCTTCCCAATTACTGTTTCCCTGAGAGCTATAATCTCCAACTATTCAAATGTAATGTCAATCGACATCTCCAGTTAACTTGATCTATGCACTACCCCTCTCCTCATCCATCACTCTTATCTGCTCTCGCTCCAAATCTTCTGCAACCCCCTGCATCCTAGTGGCTTCATGCCTTGCTCGGGGCGTAATGCTTAAAAAAAAAAGAAAAGAAAAGAAAAGAAAAGTGTTCCATTTGTTTTCATTTTCTTTAAAACGCCATCGTTGTTCACGTGTTAGGGCCACGGTATTCTCAGCTTGCTACTGTAGAACAAAATTTCCGTTGCTTCAAGTCTATTCTTCATTTCTGCAGAGACTGCACAACACTCGCTTCAACATAGGAAGACTGATATTACGCAACAGTTCTGTAATCTTTTCTTTGTTTCTAACGAAATGTTTCTGAGATTATTTTATGAAAATCGAACTCGCTCCACCATTGTTAGACTAGCTATATAACCGTTTCCCTATAGTTTGCTATTGTTTCGTTGCGCGCTGGTAAAGGTTCTTTCGACTCTATTATTATTATTATTATTATTATTATTGATTATAATTGATCACTGGAAAAATAGCATAAGATATTAAATTAGGATTTTGTTAATTGTAGGAAATATTCATTGTGCGATTTTCACCCTGAAAGACGTCTTGATTGTTTGTCTGAAATTCATTAAGAAGGAAACGAGGAGAAAATTGATCAGATCTGAAAAGAATCAATTAAACAAATTCTAAAAAAAAAATAGTTTTTACGGTGACAACGCTTTATATTTGCTGTTCAATAAGAAAGCAGAAATGCAATAAAAATGAAGGAAATCTAATAGAAAGTGATATTCAATGTCGCAACAAAGCCTCCTTACCAATTCTTTGTTGATTTATTTTCTATTTCTGTAGCCTTGAAATTCTCGATATTTTTAATTCTTGATAGTGTCGTTCCTCTTTTGCAATAAGTTTGATTTCTCTTCTGTCTTTTATTCTAAACTCTATTTCCACTTCAATGCAATCTTCTTTATTTCTCTTATTTTATTTGCTTTTATATTTTCTTTCACACCAGCCAATAATATCTAGAACCAAAGTAATAAGAAGCTATACTGTGCCTCATTCTATCACCAATTAGTGACTTTGCTTCTTTGAAGACAGGCTTACACTCATTACAAGGAATGATAAAGAGACGTCTGTTGCGATCGGGCCTTTCGATCTGGTATGTCCGGAAAAAGTGATTCCTGTGGGCTATAGCGGCTGGACAGGTAAGGAAAGGCCGAGGGGAAGATTTGGTATTTCCTTGCTGGCACGAAAGCTTCTATTCATCGCAAAGAAAATCCCGAATGAAGATCTGCCCCACTAGTCGACATGACAGAAATTCCTTTGTGATAGTTCTTCCCGCGAAGAGACTCCTGATGAGATGCTCCCTCGATCAATATAATCCTAACCTCTTTAAATCCAAAGATTACCGCTGTCTATTCTACATATCTTCGTAATATGCAATTACTTCATTCACCAACCCTCTATCTTGGGTAGATATTGGGCATTGCATTGGGTGATGTTTTAGCGTAAAAAGAATTTATATCTACTCTTTAAATTCTAGTGTGATCATGTTACAGAATACGTAGGCTGGTCCCGAATGGTAAACTACTGGTCAGATTAGGAGCTGTTTTGAATCACGTAGGTGTGGAATTTAAATAATAATGCGTTGCCCTTGTTTAAATTTTGAGATTAGACTAAGAAAGTGAGAAGAAACTGACATCGCTCTAAGAATTAGAAGAATCAAAATGCCTCAGACACCCAGATCACTTATTGATGCAAGCCATCACGTGGTGTTGGAATATGGGCAAATAGGTTTGCAAGCTTCCTTTCGATCACCTCCTTTTTCTTCTCTATTTCTCTTAGAAACGATTCTACGATTTCTTCTTCCATGTGCCGTGTCCCTTCACCACGTAGACGATCATGGCTCTCCAAAATTTCCTTTCCTTTCTAGGTCTTAACAAATATTGTCGTTTTGTTATAGCTCTTAAACCTTGTCCGCCACCATTTACTTAAGCTCACTAAGCATGTCATGCGTTCTATTTCTTTGTAACGTTTGCCTCCAATCTGTTCTGTGAGTATAAGACGTCCCAAGACCTCAGTAGGTGCCCTAGAAATTTCAATTTTCTCTTCGTGATGTTAAGCATAAATTTCATTTTGTTTCGATTTTCTCTACAATTTTGTCTTTGCTCCCATGTTCAGTCCATAGTACTCTCAGCATCCTTCTGTAGAACCACATATTTGTTGGCGCTAGTCTCTTCCTCATCAGTGAAGAGATTGTCTAGTATTCAAGACAGGAGGACTGATATTACGTAACAATTTAGTTCTCTTTTCTTTATTTCCAATGAAGTTTTTTTTTGTTTCTTAATACTTTTCTTAGCTTTTGGAATACATCTTTGGTTATCCCAATTAGCCTTCGGATTTCACTGTCAAACTTTCCGTTCTTTGTTAAAACATTTCGCATATATTTAAATTTTTGTACTTGTTTGATTTTGCTATCTCCAATTTGTAATTTGCATGTTGGGCTGTTCCATTTGCTAACAACTTTGTATTCTACGATGTGGCTAAAAATATAAAGGGTGATTAAAGAAAGAAAAAATCTGTTGTTGATGCAATCTATGATGTGACGTTCGGGTTTGAAGAACCGAAGCCAAGGATGACACAAAATGCAACATGCTTATTTTTATTCTATCGTAAACCAGATTTGTGTCTTTAATTTTGACTAGTTTTATCCAGATCTATTAATTCAATATGATGTTTATTCTATAAGACTTATATTTGAGATGAAAAAGATCTTTTCAGACAGTTTCTTTCCAAGAACTGCTATTTTGTGGAACAGACACCTATATTTTTCAATCATTTTATCAGAAGCAAGACAATAAAGCTTCGAGGATGCAAAGGGGTTACTGAATATTAGAGAATATGAGAAAAATATACTATTAAAGAGAGAGGACAATAAAAGAACAATAATTAAGAAGTCAGAAGATAACGATTGATATTACATTTATATTTTTGAAGATCAAATTTGACCGGGAAGCAAGAAGCCGCCAGAGAGTTCCACAAGTGAGAGGTGCAACAGAAGACACTTTTAGCATAGAACTTACGAGTACATCTAACCATTTCAACTGTAAAATGATGAGAACTTGCACAGGGAAACTACGTTACGCCGATGGGAAAAGAACTGAAACTAAAATGCCAGATCAGGACCAATAACATTGCAGATTCATCTTTGGATCTTATCCATAATCTTTAAATATATAGCAGGAGCACCAGACCAAATGTGGCAGTATTAATCAAAGGAAGGATAAATGGAGCGATGCATAACTGACGAGGCAGTTTTTTTCCCGCAGTAGGTTGCCATTCCTTTCTGCGGTAGACCAGTTGCCATCCAAGGCTAGAAAACCTGGTCTGTTTTGCTATTTACCCATAGCTAAAGAAGAGGATTCATACCTTTCCCAAGGGTATTAGCATGTCAGTCAGTCAGTTTTGTACCATGTGTGATGCACGCTTAGGCGATCATTTATCTTTCGATATATAACTGACGAGGTAGATTTTTTTCCCGTAGTATGTAGCCATTTCTTTCTGCGGTAGACCAGTTGTCATCCAAGGCTACAGAACCCGGTCTGTCCTGCTATTTGCCCGTAGCTGAGAAGAAGAGGGTTAATACCTCTCCCAAGGGTATTAGCAAGTATATAAACCAAGGGTATTAGCAAGTAAGTAAATGTAATGGGTTCGACTGGAATTCGAACTCGGTTCTCCGATTCCTCAGTCCTATCCGCTATCCGTTACTCCACCGTATCTATCATATATATGCTTATAATTTGCATTTACTTCCTTTTCAGTAACACTCTTCCTTGAGTGGAGCTTAAGCTAGGTATTAGGAGAACATTTGATAAAGTGAATTGTTTGCCATTTTGTAACTAGTGTAAAAAGTATCCATGTATAGACCTTTGAGTCTAGTGCAACTCGGATCCATTTCTCAGTGAATATTAATTCCATGTGATATTTATGCTAGAAGACATGAAATAACGATACATATGTTATCTTTAAATTAACCAACCTAACGTCGCCTATTAGTCTGTGTGAACATATATGCTAGATGTGTCAATTTTTATGCAGCTTCATGATGAGAAATACTTTCTCCGCCTTCGGCAGAGTACGTAACTCACACGACTGAAGAATATCAGTCACTGTGCTTTTTCAGGGTCTGACACATCACCAGGGTGTTGGGGGATGGTATTTTTTTTTTTATCGAGTCGCCATCTCTAGAATGGTTGTCAAGCAAGGATATAGATTACTGTCTTTAACCTTGGAGGTGGGGCAGATAGACTCATGCCTTCCGTAATGGTATTTGCGCGTAAGTGAAGAGAACGGGCTCGACTGGAATTCGAACTCTGCTTTCTGATTTCGCATTTCGAGCCCTTATCCCTTACATCGCCCGCACATGCAATATTACAAGAAAATAAGAAGAGTTAAGTAATCTACGAATGAACCTGTAATTACTCTTTTTCTGTCTTTTCCCACTACCTTGTCCCTTCAGGCCGTTAGCGATCATGACTCTCCATAATTTCCTGTCATTTGTAGTACTTAGTAAATTTTCTCTTTTTGATATTTCTCCTAAAACTTCTTCCGAAATCCATTGACTCAATCTCACTACGTAGTTTATGCATTGATTTCCTCTCTCCATTGTACCTGCAATTTGTCCTGTAAATATTACATTTTCCAAGCCTTTCCTGATCATGTGACCTAGAAATTTCAGTTGTCTCTTCCTGATGTTAAGTATAAGTGCCCTTTTGTTTCAATTTTCTTTAAGACTTCGTCGTTGCTCACATGTTCTGTATGTCAGTGTATTCTTAGCATCCTTCTGTAGATCTGCATTTCTGCTGCTTCAAGTCACTTCTTCATCTGTGAGGAGATTGTCAAGCATTCACTGACATACAGGAGGACTGATATTATGGAACAGTTCAGTATTATTTCTTTGTTTCTGACAAAAAAATTCTGTTTTTTAATACATTGCTGAGCTTTTGGAAGGCATATTTTGCTATACCAATGCATCTTTGGATTTCAGTGTTGCACTTTCCATCCTCTGTTAAAACATTTCACATGTATTTAAATTGCTGTACTTGCTTGATTTGGGTATCTCCGATTTGTAATTTACATTTTGGGCTCATCCATTTGCTAACAACCATGCACTCTGTCTTCTTGCATTTTATGTTTAGTCCGAGATTTAACAGCCCACTCAGTCAGGTCGTAACACTAAGTCAGATTTTTAACGTGGGAACCCGAGAGTTTCCTCTCGGGCCGCTGGTCTGACCTGGTCTTAGCTTGTCTAAGCTGGTCAGAGCTTGGCTAATCTGGTCTTAGCTGGTCATAGCTGATCAAAGCTTGCTAAGCTGATCAGAGCTTGTCTATTCGAGTCATAGTCGTTTATACCATCTCTACGCAACGGATGTTACGCAACGGTCGGGGAACGCAAGGAGAGGAGAAGGCCCCCGGCACGGAACAGATACTACAACCGAGAGCATCTACCCCGGCTTATGGAAACGCTTCCTCCACTTCTGCCAGTCCTCCCGGTAAGAATCCGGAAGTAAAGCCCCCAGTTTATGTTTAGTCCTTACTTTTCGTTTTCCTTCACTTCCTTCTGTAGGAGTTTTTGTAGAGTTTCTTTCCGTGTCTGCTAGCAACACTGCGTCATTACCATATCTTAGGTTGTTAAGATTTTGACTGCCAGTAAGTAACCACAGTAGGAGACACAGTGGAGTAATGGATAGCGGCTCGGATTGAGGAATCGGAGAGCTGACTTTGAATTCCAGTCGAATCCATTACATTCACTTACGTGCTAATACCCTTGGGAAAGGTGTGAATCCTCTTCTTCCTCCAGCTATGGGTAAATAGCAAGACAGACTGGGATCTATAGCCTTTGATGGCAACTGTTCTAGGAGAAGGAAAAACTCTGAATTCAAAACCTGCGGAGGGTCGTTTGGGGACCTTGTGGCACGTAGTGCACCAGGTCTCTGTAATCGACCCTTCGAAAAGTGTGGATGGTCCTGCACGAAACCTTCACCACTATAATCAAATCTCATGTGCTATACATGCGGGTTGGGGACCGCTTGTGAATTCCAAATTCCCATGAAACTCCAATATTGAAGTCGGCTCAACCCACCTCGGTGATAGCCATGGGAAAGATATGAATCCTCTTCTTTCCCCCACCACCACAGTTATGGGTAAATAGCAGGACACTGGGTTCTATAGACTTTGATGGCAACTGGTCTACCGCCAAAAGAAATAGCAACATACTGCGGGAAAAATCTGCCTCCTCAGATATATATCGAAAGACACATGATCGCCTAAGGGTGAATCGCACATGGCACATAACTGACTGACTGAGGATTTCTTATTCTTTTCAGAATCGCCTCACAGTATAGAGTGAATAAATCCAGTTTGAAGACACATTCTTGTTCTTGTATTTTAGTATATTTACTGAATTCATTTTCTATCCGTATGTTGACGTTTTGCAAGCAGCAGAGTTTCTGGAATATTCTAATATCCTTCCCAAATATGCTAAGGTTGCATAGCAATTCCAGCAGTACTTTGCGACGTACTTCATCAAACGTTTCTTCTGTTAGGAGCTTGTCCTGCATTCACTGCCATATCGGAGGACTGATATTACATAACACTCCAGGGTACTACTATAGAATGATATCTACCGAGGCATTTGCGACTTACCGTAAATGACGATGCAGTTATTATTGTTGGGAAATGCTGAAGAAAAACGATGACCTGTTTACATCAAATCAGTTTACAAACATTAAAATCATTATTTGATAATTTGTTTGATTTTCTTGTAAAACTCTTTAACTTTAACCCTAACGGTTGTGAGACCGTAACATACCTACAGCATGGGCTCTTCCAGGACTATATAAAATATGCGATACTACTACTACTACAAGAAGAAGAAGAAGAAGAAGTTCTAATACCGTATTATCAGCCGCGTACGACTACCAATATTGGACACTAGCACATAGTAAGCTCCGCTTACACTTACACTATCTTTGTAACCTTTTTGTTTAATATATCTTTATGACCTTTAATCCATGTTTTGGTAAATATAATACCATAATAGAAAATAACTAGTAGATATACTGTAGTAGAAAATGGATGGAAGATATCGTCATATAGTAGCACCCTGCTCAGTAATTTTTTCTTTGTTTTTAATATTCTTTAATGATTAGCTATTCAATAATTAAATGTGCAAGGTTTCGTAGAGGAAAATTTTATAATACATAAAATAATGGTAGTGCCAACAGTACTTGCACAAATAATAGACCAATTAATTTGCAATGCAAAGATAACATGTATTAAAACAAAATTAACAAAAGTAAAGTTTCCAACAAGAGTTTTTTTAGACATAAATTGTATACAAAACAAAATGATCATTAACATGCTATTGTAGCAATTTACTTTGTTGGAGTGTTTTATGCGAAACTTTCGCAGCTCTTGTAGCTTCAGCGTGGAAAGTTCACGTCGGCAGTTTGAAAGAATGGTTACTTTAGGGTTAATGTATTTTTTTCATATACAATCTACTGCTGATACACCGTTTATTTAAGCTGCTACTGATAGTGTTATTTTAGATCTGCTACTGTTACTATCTTTAATGTCACTACGATTCTATAAAAGTTGGCATTGGAAACATTTTGTATCAATCTAAAACATAATGATAGCAACAATAATATAATGACGTGAGAAATATTCGCCATTTTGCTTCCTGCATTATTCAAACGAACACTTGGAATCAATATTTCTTTAGGGCTTGTTCAATAGGTAATTTAAATAGAAATTCACAAATTTTCTTCTTCATACCTGTTAAAGAAAACAAAAATCAATAAGTTATCGATTACGAATTAAAACTAAGATTTCCGGCACATTTAACTAAATAGAGAATACATGTGTCACTGTAAATGCATATGTGAGTAAGTGCACACACACACACACACACACACACACACACACACACACACACACACACATATATATATATATATATATATATGAAGTGTAACCTCAAATTATCAAACTAATAAGGAGGAGGGTTGATCCATTAAAGCCGTTTGTACGTTAATTAGAAGCTCGTTTTTCGTGGCCTAAAATCACACATTACAGTACAAGATTATTGTAAGTAAATACAGTATATATGCATCTGCATTTTATTTTTCAGTTACTATATAGCTTTGATATTTGAAAACTTTTAACGTTAAATACAGATTGAGTTGGTTCTGGGACTGTTAATTGAGGTTGTACTATATATATATATATATATATATATATATATATATATATATATATATAAAATTGAACATTGAAGTCAACACTCAGATGCGACAGGCTGTTTCATGCTAGACCCAATCGTCAGGCGGCCTGACAATTGCGTCTAGCATGAAACAGCCTGTTAATATATATATATATATATATATATGTGTGTGTGTGTGTGTGTGTGTGTTTGTGTGTGTATTACTAGGATATGTATGTATATGTATGCGTGTGTGTGAATGTGTATTTGTGTGTGTTTCAAAATGTTTTGACTTTATACTGACGAATTAAACTAATTTAAATATATTCGTTATATAACTTTTCCATTAACAAATATATGCAGTTTTTAAATGCGAACTATTCACCTCATAAATAGTTTATCACATCGGGTAGATATCGATTGGAAGAAATTCTGCTTGAATATCTGGGACGGGCCGAGGGGTATCATTATTTAAACTATTTACGATGCGGCCAACGGTTTTCAGCAATCGCTCGCATGTAGTTTGAATAATGATAACTCATCATCACAGAAATTCAGACAAAAATCTAAACACACACACACACACACACACACACACACACACACACACACACACACACACACACATATATATATATATATATATATATATTTACATTGTTTACATTCTTTGAGGTTTCATATTTACCCATAGCTGGGACCCTAACAGGTTTTACCACTCCGGATCCGACTTTACTTGGGAACAACATCAATTAAGAGGTGATTTCACGCTCCTCAAAACTTCCAGAACCTTGCTGCCAGGTGTAATTTATCGTCATACCTGCGCCATCTGTGGCTATACATTTAACGATAGGGTGTTCAATGCCGGCCTTCTCGCTAAATGCAACTTTGGTGGAATTGAGACTTTCCTAATGCAGTAACAATGTCGCTGGTCTGGTCATATTGCAAGGATGAGTGACGACGGAATACCTAAAGTATCCATGTATAGCCAGCTTGACGGTCGACAAAAGAGTGGTGAACGGCTGTGGCTCACGTATAAAGACAAGCCAAAGAGTAACCTCACAGCTGTCAATGTGCCTCATACTAGCTTCGAACGAGTTATTATAGATAGATATAACTGGAGATATTTGCGTCAGAGTCATATCAGAAATTTCGAAATCAGTTTTATTGACCTGCTAAGAGACGAAAAGCAACAGCAAAATTGTCAGCAAATAGTACTTTAGCTATACCCTTGAGATCATTGCTGTTGCACAATATGTGAACTTGTATGCAGCTCACTAGCAGGATTGAAGTGTTACATACGAGACAAACATAAAAGCTCAATAACATTCTACTGATTCAAAATTGTCTCTAAAGTTATATTTCATTAATTGATATTACATTCGGGTCGTTGGACTCCGCGGTGTCGTCCGATCTCGCTGGGTTATTTATTCTATACAATCTCACTGCCCAGCATGACATCAGTATAGAATATATAGGATTATATAGGAACGATGGCCCTATGGTTGTGAGGAATTCATCAAATTTTAAAATTGAAAAAATTAGAAAGTTAATATATAGAGAGTTTAAAAACCTAAACTTTAAAGTTAGTATTAATACACATATAAAAAAAAAACTAAACTCACTTGATGTGACGTTCGACTAAGTAAATAATATATACCAACCATATAAAAAACAAATACAAATCGTTTATATATCCATTAATCATCCCCCATCTATTATTAAACACGTACCCTCATCCATAGAATATAGAATCAGTAGAAATTCTGTAAATGAAGATGCGTTTAATAAATACTGCAACTTTTATAAAAATCGTATAATAATAGTGAATATAAATTCCTCGATATTACATATATGAAGGATAATATCTACAACCGGAGAAAGAGAGAAATAGAAGTAGAAATATCATTTGGTACTGAACGGAAATCCCACATTTTGAGTATCCAGTGTTAATTACAACACTGACAGTGAAAAAAAAACTCTTCAAAACAATAGGATTTCTACAAGTTCAATTCAGTGGTTGGGAAAAATGTTGGTGAACCTTGTTATTTTTTCCATTCCAACAAGTCAGTGAAAGAACAGTACAAGTCAAACAGACTTATTGTTTTCGCTAATAGGGTAAAGTAAAAAATTTATCCCCCCCTCTCCCGAAAATTTTTAATTTTTTTTCAGTAAAAGAATCGTACAAGTCAAACAGACTTATTGTTGGTTAAAGGGTAAAGAGAAAAAAAATTCCCTTCATTTTTAATTTAATTTTACGTACCACCGCAGTAAAATGGACGAATTTAAAAGTGCAATGCTAGAGTTGATGAAACACCAACAGGAACAACAACTACTGTTGGAACAGAAATATCAAGAAAGACAAGAGAAATTCCAACGAGAACAAGCAGAATACCAGAAGAAATTTGAGGAATTGCACCTAGAAATTCAGGTTAGACAACAGAAACTGGAAGAAATGCTCCTTCAAACACAGAATGAGCAAAGGCACTTGTATAATATATCCATCAAAAGCCAAAATGAGGACAGCGAAAACGCGTTCTCTCAAAATGCTATATGGAGTGCTATTGAAAACTTCACGTTTGCACCTGAAGAAGAAATTACATTCGCTTCGTACTTTAAACGTTACGAGGACTTATACAATACGGATTGTGCAAGTTGGGCTGACCATAAAAAGGTTCGCCTACTCCTCAGGAAATTAGGCACAGCAGAATATACTAAGTTTGTTAACTATATTTTGCCTAAGAAAAACCACCGACTTGAAATTTAAAGAGGCGGTTCAATCATTAACAGAACTCTTCAGGCCAAAAACATCACTGTTCCACAAGCATTGGAAATGCATGAATCTCACCTGCAAAAAGCACAAAGATTATACTACTTTCGTGAGTGTAGTCAATAAACACTGCAATGACTTCAAATTGATGGAGTTAAACACCAATAATTTTAACTGCCTGATTTTCGTCCAGGGTTCGATCTCAGCCAAAGACGCCAAAATACGTCATAGCATACTCAACAAGCTTGAAAAAAACGAGCCCGACGTTACTTTTTTACAGCAAATTGCCGAAGATTGCCAACGTTTCGTGAGCGTCAGAGAGGATTCGAAAAAAACATCGAACAGAGTGGCGTGGCTCACATTAAAAAAATACGCCAAAAAAAAAATTAAAAAAAGGGTCAACAAAAAATAATAAAGTTACTTTGCCGTCAAGACCATGTTTCGGGTGTGGTCAATTACATTGGTATAGAGATTGTCCTTTTAAAGATAAAAAATGTTTTTGCGATAAATTGGGACAAAAAAAGTTCCCACTGCAGGATTAAGAACAAGACAAAAAAAAGTTTTGTAAAAATTACCAAGTCTGATGAACCAGAAAGTCGTAACATTAGGAAATATATTGAAGTGCAAATATTTAACAAAAATATAAGGCTACAGCTTGATTCGGGTTCAGACATCCATAATTAATTATCAAACATGAAAAAAAACTGGGTAAGCCGACTTTAAGAACGAACCGTATAACTAAAAGTGTTAATGGCAACCCTATGAAGTTTATAGGCGAACTTATAACGAACGTGTCATTCAATGGTAAAACTTTAAAATTAAAGCTGTATATTATGAAGAATACGGTTAATTTGTTCGGGACTGATTGGTTAGAACAGTTACAACTTTGGGATATGCCTATCAACTCATTATATCAAAAAGTCGAAAATTTGACTGACGAAGCAGAAAAGTTGAAAGGTAACCTTAAAAAATATTCCCGACGTTTTCAGTGGAGGACTAGGAAAATACAGAAAAATGTCTGCTAAATTTGAGTTAAAGCCAGATGTAAACCCAGTTTTTAAGAAAAACGTAACGTTCCATTTGCCTCGTTAAATCAAATTGACGAGGAGTTGAATCGACTTGAGGAAATGGGAGTTCTGGCAAAGGTTGAATATAGTGAATGGGCATCTCCACAGTTTATATTTAAAAAAAAAAAGAAAAAAAAAATTCGTGTATGTGCTGACTTCTCTACGGGGCTGAACAGCGCCCTAAAGGATCACCATTATCCCCTTCCAAGTCCAGAGGAGATATTCGCTAGGCTCAGTGGAGGAAAATATTTTTCTAAGATCGACTTAAGCGACGCATATCTACAAATACCCGTGGACGAGGAATGCTCAAAGCTCCTCTGCATAAACATCCACAAGGGTTTATACAAATTTTTAAGACTTCCGTTCGGGGTTAAGGTCGCCCCTTCCATTTTTCAACAGGTCATGGACACGATGTTAAATGGTCTGGATTTTGCGGTGGCCTATCTTGATGACGTCCTAATGAAAAGCGAGAGCATCGAGGAATACAAATCGCACGTTTAGCAGGTGTTCATGAGAATCCAGGATTACGGATTCAAATTAAAAGACGGGAAGTGTGACTTTCTTAGAGAGGATTAAGTACTTGGGACAAATAATTGACAAAGACAGAAGACGTCCCGACCTAGATAGGGCAACGACCATAAAGAATATGCCAGCACCAGAAAATGTGTCGGCTCTTCAAAGTTTTTTAGGTCTTGCCAATTATTATAATGTTTTTGGCCCAACAATGTACAGTCTGAGAGCTCCACTTAATGAATTATTGAGAAAAGATAAAGAGTGGGAATGGACAACCAAATGCCAGGAAGCATTTGAGAAAATAAAGGAGGTCCTTACATCAGATCTGTTCCTGACTCATTACGATCCAAACCTTGACATCATTGTAGCCAGCGATGCTAGCTCCTACGGCACTGGGGTGTGCATTTTACACAAGTTAAAGGATGGATCGGTAAAGCCAATCGCCCATGCATCTAGAACACTATTACCAGCTGAAAGGGGTTACTTGCAAATAGAAAAAGAAGCCTTTTTGTGATGACTAAATTTCATAGATTTATTCATGGAAGGTACTTTTTGTTACAGACAGACTATTGTCTACTCCTTACTATCTTTGGATCAAAAAAGGGTCTGCCAACACATACTGCTAATAAACTGCAAAGATGGGGAACCATTCTCCTCAATTATAACTACAAAATGGAGTTTCTCCCATCCACTAAAATCTGTCATGCAGACGGGTTGTCTAGATTGATACCTAAGTATGCTGAACCCCTGGAAGACACAGTCATTGCTGCCATAAGAACAGAGGTCGAAATAAAAAGTACCTTGTGCAATACTGTCAGGGAGCTTCCTATAACAATTGACGAGATAATAGACAAAGCGTCCGATGATGAGTTCATAAAGGAAGTAAAGGACAAACTAAATAGTAAAGACCAGAATATCTCAGAAGTTTACTCACTCTGTAACGACATACTAATGTACGGAGACAGAGTAGTAATCCCATCTACACTAGAGAAAAGAACTTTAAAGGAATTCCATGTTGGCCATCCGGGAACTTCAAGAATGAAGAGTCTGATGAGGAGTTACGTCTACTGGACCAACATGGACAAGGAGGATATTGAAAACACTGTAAGATCGTGCAAAGGGTGTTTTTTGGCTGCTAAAGCCCCCCGATAAAATTCAATCCCTGGCCTAAAACCGACCGTCCGTGGTCGCGGATACACATTGATTTTGCTGGCCCACTTGATGGTTTTTACTACCTTGTAGTAGTTGACAGTTATTCCAAGTGGCCAGAAATATTGAAATGTAAGAAGCCGACCGCGGAGGTGACAGTAAAAGTTTTTGCACGAGCTATTTTTCCCGTTTCGGAGTTGTTGACTGTATCGTAACAGACAATGCCACGCAGTTCATATCTTGTGAATTTAAGGATTTCATTCCTGATCAAACATTACCACGGCGCCATATCACCCAAGAAGTAATGGATAAGTTTTGTGGACACTTTCAAGAGAGTACTCAGGAAGGCGAGAGGTACTCCCACCGATACGGCTATACAGCAGTTTTTGCAAGTATATCGTGTAACCCTTAATAGCAGTGTTCCATCTGCCAAGACGCCAGCGGAGGTCATGTTTGCCAGGAAAAAATAAAATCGGCATTTGACAAATTACTTGGGAGTGAAACGAAAGCGGGAAATAGGAATAAAGTGCTTAAAAAGTGTTTTAAGATCGGTGAAAAGTTTTTTTTTTTTTTCGTGTATTTGGGAATAATAAAGCTCACTGGGAGATAGGAACAATAATAGACAAACAAATTGGTAACATGATTTACATGGTTCAGGGACCGAAGTTTATACACAAACGTCATGTAAACCAAATTAGAAAACGGTATGAAAGCATAGTCAACATGGATCCCATAGAAGATGACACTATGGACGTCGTCTTTGACACGTTTGAGGTTCCAATACCGCAATCAGTGCCAGAGCTCAGAATATATATATATATAAAAAAAAAAAAAGGAAATTTACGGAACCTTTAGAAATTAACCCGAAAAAAAAAAAGATATTGAACATCTTTCATTTCATACCATGTCTACAGAAAAAAGGAAAAGAATGAAAAAAAAAAAAACCCATCTCCTCACTTATGAACTTTGAATTACCAGAAAAGCACAATACGCATTGGATTATTGGAAATTATTAACATTATAATTTACCATTAAACTTATCCAATTTTTCATTATTTAGGAATAATGAATAGAGACCTTAAAAAAAGGGACTGTTGTTAACACGTAAAATGTTTGTCGTAAAAACTAAAAAAAAAAAAAAAAAAATTGTGAACGTAATTCCTGTATATAGCATCCAGGGCAGAGGTTTTTTTCAAAGTGGTTGTTTTTTTTTTTTTTTTTTTTGAAAAAAAGGGTTTATTTGGTTGAATAAAAAGTATTTATGTGGTAATAATAAAAAAAAAATAAAAAAAAAAAAGACTCCATACGGAGTCAGGCTGAAAAAAGGGGGGGGTGTTGTGGTGTCCTCCTCTAAAGAGTCTATGTTGGACTCTTCCGCCTACTATAAGATTTTTATGACATGTACATGTGTCTGTCTATATTTCTGAGATGAGGTATTATGTACACGATTTACATTATTCGGACTATTGTTTTCATCTTTGACAACAACTTTGAAACGTTGTGATAAATATGACAACAAAGATGAGGATAATAGTCCGAATAATGTAAATAATGTACATGTGACTTATTTATTCGTTTCCTACGGCTAATCAACACTTTGCAGGGCATTTAAAGCCAGATAGCTGTTCTTTTAGATTTGAGAATGATTTATTGATACAAGTCTTACTAATTAACCCATAGATGGAGGGGAAGAGTTAGAGTCATACCTTTCGCAAGGGTATTTGCGCCTAAGTGAATATAACGAATCCGACTGTAATTAGAACTCGGCCCTCCGATTCACAATTCTGAGCCATTATCCATTATACCACCCGCACATCCAAGCTTACATTACATGGCATTCTTAATCGGTCGCCATCTAAGTACTGATCAGGCTCGATATTGCTTTCATTTGGCGTTCTTACGAGGGTTTTAACGTGATGTGGCCGCAAACATTGAAAAACACGATAGACGTTAGTGAGGATCTTGAGATTATTGACACAGAGTCTGATTTAGCGTACAAATGTTTATAGGCCTAAATACTACAGGCCTAGAAAATATCATCACAGGCGGCATGTACAGATAAATGTCGTCCACTGCACGTTATCGGTTATTTCCGCTTGCAGCGAGTATGGGAAAGAATGGCCCAATTGTGAGAGAAAACTGTCATATAAAAGTTTCCCAGCATAACAATGTATCCCCGCCAAAAGTTGCCACATTTGAGCAAGTGTCATAGCCGGATTAAAAAGCCATATCTACGAGGCACATGTTTAAAGATAAATCGAGCGTAGACATTAGACGAAATCGAGTCACAGCCGCCATATATAGTGATTTTCTAAGCGCTGCTTAGATGTGGCACAAGGCCGGAAGTATGGAGCACCCAGTGAGTGTCGAACTCATTTCTCAGTCGTAATATGTTCTAACGAGACAAGCTTGCTAACCATTACACCATGCCGAGTTGCCGAGTTGCCCCAGTGATTTTCTAAGCGTAGCTTAGATGTGGCACAAGGCCGAAATTAGGAGGCACCCAGTGAGGATCAAACTCACTACTCAAGCTTGCTAACCATATATATATATATATATATATATATATTCCATATATATATTTAGATGTGGCTTAGACAAGGCCGAAGGTATGGGGCACCCAGTGAGGATCGAACTTACTACTCATTCGTAATTGTTCTAATGAGACAAGCCTGCGAACCATTACGCCACGCCGAGGTGCCCCATAGTTATTTTCCAAGCGTAGCTTAAATGTGAAGTCAAGGTCTCAATGTATGGGGCATCTAGTGAGGATCGAACCCACTTTTCAGTTGTAACTGATCTAGCGAGACAAGCTTGCTAACCATTACACCACGCCGAGGCGCCCTAGAGATTTTCCAAGCGTAGCTTAAATGTGGCACAAGGCCGAAATTAGGGGGCACCCAGTAAAGATCAAACTCACTACTCAAGCTTGCTAACATATATATATATATATATATATATATATATATATATATATATATATATATGCAGCAACAATCGAGGTTGGGAAATAAAATAAAGTGTCCTACCTTACAGACGATTCTGTTCTCGTTCCTTTCGGTCCCGGGTCGTTTTGAGTCCTATCTGAATTTTCTCAGCAACGGCGGTCGATCGATATGACGTGATGTGGCTCAGGGTTGAATCCTTTGGTCACGGCACCAATTGTGACGTCGCTTGGTCCAGGGTTGATCCTGGTCGCGGCGCCGATTGTGACGTCGCCCCCCCCTGGTCGCAGCGTCGACTCTGTCGTTCGATCTCGTTCGCGGCTCCAAGTGTGACGTTCTAACCCTTTGGTTAGATGATTACCAGCCTCGCTGTTCCCAACTCGCTTCCAACGCCTGGTTACTATGGTAACTGCACTGATCTCCGGTCTGCCTACCAACGTTGTGATTAGATCTTAGACAGACGGGATCAAACAGGGATTGGGGCCGTATGCAAGCTGAGTTCGACGGGGTGGTAAACACAAGTAAAAAAAAAACTCACGAGGCAAAAATTACTGATAAAAAAGGGTAACAACCTTTTATATCTAAATGTTCGTTACATAAAAATTATTCCTACTTCCCGACCCGTTTTGTGGACTGTGGCACCAAGCTTCTACCATACAACTTAAAGACTTCGAGTTGCCTACTCTCTAGAAATTTGCATGTCGGGGTGTGGTTTGGTTTCGACACTGGGCGCTGATCCCTACCTGTCGTTCACGGCTGGTTCTTCTCGCCTTCAGTTGCGAATCGACTTCTTCTCTTCAGCTTGAGTTGGACGAGCTTATTCACTTCGGCTTGAGTTGGACGAATTTCTATTCTTAGGTCTGGTTTGGACGAATTTATTCACTTCGACTTGTCTTGGACGAATTTCTCTTCATAGGCTTGGTGTGATTCCAACTCCAACTGCAACTTCTTCTCGCCAAGGTCCGAACTCTTCTCTCTGCCGTCCACCCCGCAACTCAAACTTCTTTCTTCGGCTTCATTGCTGCAACTGATTTCTGTCGACTGGGGTCCTGCTTTTATTGACGCCGCAACAAACTGGGGTGGGTCTGTCGGCGCTAGGGTTTTCTTGATAATTCCAAAAGTCGCATTATTCCTGATTTTCCATTATCGCTCTTATTTTCACTCCTACTTCCTCACAGTGCCTCTGGGTGGGGGAGGCGCACCACCCGTTTCCCCTGGTCTCTCGTATGTCAGGTGACCGTTTTCGACCAATGGGGTCCTGGTCGAGCGTCCTTTCCCTTTCGTCGCACATCACGTGACCGCTCTCGGCTAATGAGATTCTGGTTGGGCGTCTCTCTCCTCCTTCGTGACGTCTCCAATCGGGCGTGGTCAATCCGGGGCTTTGTTCTGGGGAAGAAACACCTTGCTAAAAAAAAAACAAAATCCAATTTTGTTTTTTTCGTACGAAAAATGACAATCTCGGCCTTTTCACCTTCACCTGGTATTTGTCAAAACAGCCCGCCGCTAATTAGATGTGACTTCAGGAAGAATTTTTTCTCGCCCTGCTGGCGCCCTCTGTGAGCTAAAACAATTTTTTCACCTCTTTTTTTTGCTCAGGCCTGTTAATAAAATTTTAATTATCTGAATTGAAAATATCTTCCACTCATCATTTTGGGTGGTCCTTACCTTCAACTCTAGAGCTGGTCAGGATTTGTATACTAATGTATACAATTCCAGCGGTCACTTATCAACTCAATGACACCCTTTTCGTTTGTCACTTATTAATATTTTTTTTTCCATTGTTCTTAAAATCTTATTGTTTCAGCCAAATTTTAACAAACTTCCATCCTACGCGGACACGGAATTAGTTCAAGTGTTTGACCTGATAATTTTGACAATTGATATGTGCCTATCCGCTTGCGGCCCGTCTTGATGTCATGTCTTTTCCTTTTTTTTCTTTTTATTATTTCTAAACTCTATTCTTCAAATAACAATTTCTATTTTCCCTGAATTTCGGTCAGGTACTTTGACCTGGATATCTTTTGACACCTGTTTTGCTTATGACCGGGTTTTGTATTATCTATTTCTCCGTTCTTTTCCTATTTTTTTTTTCTTTTTCTTTTTCTTCTTCCCTTCGGATCGCCTAAATACGGTTAGAGAATTATTCTCAAAACTCAATTATTCTTCATCTCTAAATAAATATTAACTGGTTAATAAACCGAATAAAAAATTAAATCATATTTTTATGATTATCTTTTTTTAGTTTTCTAATAATGCAGGGTGCCATATATATATATATATATATATATATATATATATATATATATATATATATATATATATTACTTTAAAAACCAGGTTGACAGTGACTGGCCACTACTATAAGGGTGGGGGGGTAAATCTTCCAGCCAAGATCTAAAATGCTTGGAGAAAAAAAAAGAGGGTCCACCTGGAACGGCTTGACAGTACGGCAAACCGTGCCCAATAACAAGTGAAACTAGCGTCTCGGTAAAGGAGCTGAAGCTTTAAGCCCGAAAAAAGGGTTCAACAGGGCTGGACAACCAAATTGACGTCTCACTCGGTGGTATATAGGATATTTACCTTACTACTACAGCCACTGGAAAGATTGTGTACAAGCACACGGAACTTGAAGTTGTATCCAGTCACTGCCATTACTTATGGCATTGAGCACTTTAATGCCAGTAGGCTACTCCTGGGTAGAGTCTTTCATATAAATTTCCTGATTTTATATATATATATATATATATATATATATATATATATATATATATATACAGTACTTTTAAAAAGTTTGAGGTCACCTCTGTAATTTTTTTGAATTCATACTTTAAATAAGAGAAATTATTATACATTGTTCAAAAAAAAATCGAGACATGATGTTTTATTAGAATTTTTTTTATGACAAAAATAAAAAAAATAAATTTTATGATTAAATTTTTCTCTCATCAAAATATACCCTCTAGCATTAATTGCTGCAGCAAAATGTTTTGGAATTTGTTGCAAAATTGTCTTAGAGTATAAGTTTGTAAATTGATTCCATTCTTTTTTCAATTAATCTCTTCATTTTTTTTTAACTCTTCTGTCAAGTTCATCCCATGTTAATTCTGGGGTTGGATTCAAAATTTTGATATTTAGTACATATATATATATATATATATATATATATATATATATATATATATATATATATATATATGTAAGTTTTATATATCGATATGTATTTGTGCGTGTTCGTGTATGTGCATGTTTAGCGTGTGTGTGCTGTGTATGGAGATAACAGTGTGAAAAACAAATAAAATACAAAGTAAATTGTGAAGTTTATAAGCCTGGATTTATTTCGACCAGTGCTTAAAAGACTTCAGAAACAAATTCTAAAGTGAACGAAGAAAATTAAACCAAATAAAAAAAACAAAAACAAAACAAAACAAAACAAAAAAGCAAACAAGAAGGCCAACGATGATTGGACGAAATTCTACAGTTTCTTGAAATTTCGTTTTTCATCACTTATCTCCCCTGATTCCTTCAAACATTTTTCAATACTTCTATCTAGAGATTTTATTTTTCACTTTATTGGTTTCTTTATTTCTGGTTTTCATAAACTTGTATCATTTCCTCCTTTCTTAGTCATTTTTCTTAGTAATGTCTCTATTTCTTCATTTGAAAATTCATTATTTTTTTTTCTGATTAATTCATCGTCTTTATTTCTAATTCACCGTTAATTCATTTTATTTAGTTTGCTTCTTTCCCTCCTTTTTCTCTTAACTCATTTATTATTTCTTACTTTCTTTTTTTTCTTCCTCTTTTTTTATATCTTCCTCTCGTGTTAATTTTTTCTTTGTTTTCGTTTCTTTTTTAACATGCATTTGTTGTTTATACGTGGATGTCTTTTTTTTTGCATTATTTAATTCTTTCTATTTTTAGTTATTTCGTATTTTTCATTTATTGAATCCTTTTTCTCCTTATTTCATTTTGATTTTCTATTTCCTTCCTTTCCTTCTTTCTTTCACTTATTCTTCGTTTCTATTTTAGTCACTTTTATTATGGTAGATAACCAAAAAATTACTAAACTCTTCAAACAATAGTAGTCATAATCGTCCACTAAATGATGTAGCACATAGAAGAAGAAGAAAAGAAGGAAAAGAAGAAAAAGAAAAAATGAAGAAGAAAAAAAGAAAAAAAAAGAAGAAGTAAAGAAGAAAAAGGAAAAGAAGAAGGAAGAGAAGAAGAAAAAGAAGTAAAAGAAGAAAAAGAAAAAAGATGAAGGATAAGAAGAAAAAGAAGTAGAAGAAAAAAACAGAAAAAGAAGATGAAGAAAAAGGAAAAGAAGAAGAATAAGAAGAAGAAGGAAAAGAAGAAAAAGAAGATGAAGAAAAAGGAAAAGAAGAAGAATGAGGAGAAGAAGGAAAAGAAGAAAAAGAAGGATAAGAAGCTGAAGATAAGAAGGAAAAGGAAAAGAAGAAAAAGAAGAAAAGAAGGATAAGAAGATGAAGAAAAGAAGAAAAAGGAAAAAAAGGAAATGAAGGAAATGAAGAAAGTGAAGAAGGTCAAGAAAAGAAGGAAAAGAAGAAAAGAAAAAGAAGGAAAAGAAGGAAAAGGAGAAGAGAAAAAGAAGGAAAAGGAGAAGAAGGAAAAGAAGGAGGTAAAGAACATCGCATGCATTTATTCTTATTATCATTTACTCTTTAAAATGGCTTCATTTTCTTGTTCTTAAACTTTTTATTTTTTTTCTCCTAGTTTTTCTTTCTTTCTTTTATTTCTTTAGTAATTATTTTCTTCTTTTTTATCATTTCATCCAATTATTTTCTTTCTTTATTTTTAATTAACGTTTATATTTTATCTTGATCATTCACTCAGTTTTATTATTAGATCTTTTTCTCTTTATTTAATTTCTCTATTTTCTTTCTTTCTTTCTATTTTCCTTGTTTCATTTGTTTTCATTTACTTTTTCTCTTTCTTTCTGTCTTTCTTTTTATCTCACATCTTCTTTTTCTCTTCCTTTTTTGTTTCTCTTCATTTATTTGATTTTATTCTTTTCAGGTTTAATTTGTCTCATTTTCCAACAATTTCTTTCTTTCTATGAATTTAATCTTTTTAGGTTGCTGCCACTTCCTCCTCCATTAATCTTTCTATTCGTCTCTTCTATCAATTCTTTTTGTCTTTCCGTTTTTTTCCCGCTTTTTTTTTATTATCTGTTTATTATTCTTTCAATGTTTTCTTTTTTATTTTAGTTTCCTGTTTTTTTTTCGCATTGTGTACAACTTTTAATAATATTTATTCCGTGTTTTTATCTATACATTTTACAGCTTCCTTTCTACTTATTGTTTTTTAGCCAATGCAGATATTAGACTCCCCTTTTTTCTTTAATACATTTCGCTAAAACTTTACAAAATTTTATATTCATTTCTTCGATAATTCACTTGCTTGACTATTGAAACAAGGCGGATTTCAGATATGAAGAGGAATTTTCTTCTACAAATTTTTTTAAACTCTCTTTTGTTAGAAGATATAGCCGGGCGGTGAGAGATTTCAATCATGGCTGCCATATTGACTTAGCCTGTCAACGAGTCACTCCAGGGGTTGTAAGCGGAAGTGAGAGAAAAGAAGAGTCAAATGACAATAGGGTTTCTTATACCTTTCTTGCAATCTTGAAGATTTTGTTTGGGTCAAGGTGATCCTTGGCAAAGAAGATGAGATGCTCCAAGCATTTTGAGCAAGAAGGGAAAACATTAAAGAATTAAAAAGCTGTAAAAAGGAGATTCTTACTTAAGAGCTTTTCCACTGAATCGCGCAGTGTAATTGAGTGGGAAACCTACGAGGTAATAAAAATTAAACAAATAAACAGAATGCAAAAATAATAATATATAAAATAATAAAAAGTCGTGTGTCGCGTCGAGAATTCATGAATTTGCCATGAGTTTACCAAATATGAAATTTTAACATCTAAATGTTGTAATAATTTTGTTGAAGTAATTTTTTTTAAATGACTTAAAAATATTACAATATAAATATTGAAATGTCTGATACAGTATAACCCGGATGTAAGAGAGTTGTCGGGACCGGAGAAGAAGTCTCTTATATCCGGGTTTCTCTTATATCCGGGTTTGGTCTATTTTATATACATTAACACAGGCTCTAATTTGGGACCAGAGAAAATCTCTCTTATATCCGGGTTTCTCTTATATCCGGGTTTCTCTTATATCCGGGTTACACTGTACATAAAGCTAGTGAAGTCAATCAAATACGTTTGCCTGAGCAACACATTTTAACTTGAAAATTGAATTAATTTTATATATAAAGCCTAGACTTCTACTTCTTTGCGCTATGCCACTTCAGAGGGTGGGCGATCATGGATCTCCACAATTTCCTTTAGTTTCTAGGTCTTAGTGAATTTTATCTTTTCCCTATATCTCCTGAAACTTATTCTGCCATCCATTTACACGAACTCTTATCCGATGTTTTACTCTATCCCTTTTTCCTTCAATTATGTCCTGTGCCAAATTTTGCAAACCCTCTTTAGAAAAAAAGAAGAGAAAATTTTTCTCTTGCTACTTCCGGTGGCTCTATATGGTACAGTGTAACCCGGATATAAGAGACCCAGATATAAGAGAAACCCGGATATAAGAGAGATTTTCTCTGGTCCCAAATTAGAGCCTGTGTTAATGTATATAAAATAGACCAAACCCGGATATAAGAGAAACCCGGATATAAGAGACTTCTTCTCCGGTCCCGACAACTCTCTTACATCCGGGTTACACTGTATCAGCGAATGAAGCATATCTGTAGATAAAATATTTTTTTTTATTGCAATTGTTTAATGTATTATTTAAGTACTAAATGTATATGTAACTCTTACTTTCCATGAAATAAGAGTAACTGTTTAATTATTTTTATTTCATGGCTGTCTTTCGCTGGATTTCGTAATTAATTTCAATCATTTCTAAATTTATTTCTAAATTATAAAAATTCGTCGCAAAAATTCACGTAAAAAAATCGACGAAAACAATCGCAATAATGAAAACTTGGGAATCCAAAATTTCAGGATTGCGGGTTTGGTCCCGACTCGGAATGTTTCTAATTTGTTCACAGAGTCGGCTTGATTCCGAAATGGTATGATATATTGGTCTACGGCCTCTAGTAGTAAAGTTAAAAAACTGTGACACAGCGGCACACTGATATTCGCATTTAATATATAGAAGATATAAGTAACCCAATCAAAGATGTCGTACATCACAATATAACTAGGTATTATAGATTCACATTCCTACTTTTCCTCACCTACATTAATACCTGCGTTCCACCTAAGAAAGTTGATATATATCCCAACTTCATAAAAATTCAGCTGACTACTGGAATAGTTAATTCCTTACAAGAGTTTTCGCTTTATCGTTACCACCATAACGTTTGGCTCTCAGTGCCTCTGGGGGGGGGGTGCTAAATCAGGTGGCGATGAAGAAGTAAAAACTGCTGTAAGGAATTTTTGAAGGATTTAGTTGATAGGAAAGGATTTTAACAGAGGACAGAAACTGTGACATAGACAACAGAACGTTAAATTGGGATAGCGAAAGTTGCCTTCCAGAAGCTAAGCAATGTATTAATAAACGGAAAAATCTTGTTAGAAACAAAGAAAGGAATACTTAACTATTATACAATATAGATCCTCCTATATGGTAGTGAAGGCTAGACAATCTCATCACAGATGACGAAGAGAATGGAAAACAACAGAGATGTGGTTCTACAGAAGGAAGCTGAGAATACCATGTGTGCAATGAGGAAGTTTTCGAAAAACTGGAAAGAAAAATAAAACAAATTTAACCTCAGAAAGAGACAGTTGAAATTTCTCGAGCACATAATAAGGAAAATGGTCTTAGAAGGATATTGGTCTTGGGGTGCCATGTTAACGGTAAAAGGAACAGAAGTAAACAGGTATAGTAATGATGGAGGTTGGGTCAGTATCTTGACGCCTGACTGTACGATGTATGTGGTTTTTGAAGTTTGAGATCTTGCGCAATCGATTTCTATACAATATTGCTTGCCAAAAACGCCAAATTCATCATTGCCCATTGACAACTTGCGAGTGAAATCAGGCACTTCCTAGGGTTCCTGATCACGAGGAGCGAATCTTTGGAAACGAAGATATACAATCCGTTCTGAACCAGACGCCAGCTGCAAAACACTGTTGATGTGGAAGTTGGTTTCGACATCGCAATTGTATCGCTTGAAACCATGGAGCATAATGACACGGGCCATTGCGTTTATTCATTTTAGCTTCGATAGCATATGAACAAAAAACGACAAAAAACAAAAGCAATAAATAGTTCAAGTAAAATGCAAAAGAGGAGACACAGAGTTTTAAAATATTATAAAGATGGACACATAAGGGAACGATGTGGAAAAAAATAAAAGAATCTCGCTCTAACATAATGGAAAAGCGATTGTTTTATTTCTAAACTAATATTTAAATATATGAGCAATAATACATGTAAAGCTATGAGAAAATCTCAGTTCTTTCTTTCTTTTTTCTTTTAGTCATATCTATCTATCTATCTATCTATCTATCTATCTATCTATCTTATTCTGATCATATCTATCTATCAATCTATCTATCTAATTCTGTTCATATCTATCAATCTATCTACATATATATATATATATATATATATATATATATATATATATATATATATATATTATCTTATTCTGATCATATCTATCAATCTATCTATCTAAATATCTATCTATATATATATATATATATATATATATATATATATTATTTTGACCATAACTATATATATATATATATATATATATATATATATATATCTTATTCTGATCATATCTATCCATCTATCTAGATTAATTTTATTCTGATCATATCATTTATCTATCTATCTAGATATATCTTATTCTGATCATATCATTTCACATCTATCTATCTATCTATCTATCTATCTATCTATCTATCTATCTATCTATCTATCTATCGAGCTAGCTAGCTAGCTAATTATATTCATATGCATCGCTCTGGATTTTTATTGACGTAGATGGATATTTATTAATAAGCAAAATGTCCGGGGATTGTTTTTTCTACAAGGAAGTAAATCGGGTTTCCAGAAAAAAATTGCGAAAAGGGAATTGATCCGGAAAAAAAAAATATTCCCAATTCTGAGATCTATTTTCTTTTGGATTGTCTTTCAGCTAAAATGACACGCTTTTTATATTTTGTGAAGAAGCTAAGATAGTAGAAAAAAAGAAGAAGAAAAAAAATAGAAGGAAAAGTAAAAGGAACGTGAAGATGGAAAGGCGAGAAAAAAGAATGAAGGGAACTGAAAGCAATAAGGCTTAGAAATCGTTTTATATATTGAGATTCCATAGATAGAATAAGTCTGACTAATATATATTTGTACATGACAGCGCCTTCTTGAATATATACATATCAATAATTTAAGCGTACACACACACACGCACTATGTATATATATATATATATATATATATGTGTGTGTGTGTGTGAAAAGTGCGTCTATATAAGTATAAATAAATACATATATATGTATAATTATTTATATATTATATGACATGTATACATTCACGAGACATTCACGCCACACTTCCAATCTTTAAATTTCAACATACAAATGCGTATGTATAGACACAACACCACCCGTATACATACATATGTCATATCCGAAACTGCCCACATATGTTTATATATGTATGAGTCCCGACGGACGACCAAGTATGTATATGTGTCTGCATACATCGATGTTTGCGTTAGTACGATGACATAAGCGACGAAGTTTCCCCCACCACTTCCACAATAACACCAATACACGCAATCTACATGAACCCAAATTTTTTAAAAAATTAATCAGTTTGTCTGACGATCGCTATAGCGGGAAACCCAGGGTCACAAACTCACATCTCTCCAACCATATATATATATATATATATATATATATATATATATATATACACAAACTCCTGGTCAAAATCTTATGAACGGATACAAAAGGGTTTAAAAAATATGAAATACTGTTACTTTAATCGAAATATATTTGTGAAACATTTGCATTTAATTAGAAAATGTTGTTTATCAACAAACAAGTGAAAATATTAAGCACATTTAATTAATTAGATTTAATTAATTTAAACAAACATTGAAAAAGTATTTTTTTGATTGGTCACAAAGACCATGTAAATAAAAATCGAACATACAGAAAAAATATGTCACAACGACAATATAATATTCAGTATATACTCCAATTTCGCGAATTATTTCGAAAATTCGCTTTTGCATATTCATTAATAACTTCTGCATGAGGGTGCTTGGGTTGCTCGTCAAGGATGCATAAACCGCTGCACGGAGAGCATTCACAGTTTCAAATTGCGATCTATATTTATAAACATCCTTTGTAATCCATCCCCAAACGTTCTCGATTGGGTTTCGATCTGGTGAGCGTTCTGGATTGCAGCATTGTACTTCTGGGAAATCCAGTTTTCTCCACATAGATGAGGGCCTTCAGTAATTAGCGATGCCTTTATTAACATGTCACTGTAAGTAGCAGCTATTTGACGACTTTTTGCCTCCTGTGACTCAAGATTCCATTATACAAAAATGAACCCCGGAATATAATTGATCCAGGTCCACTTTGTCGTGTTGAGAAAATTTCATTTGAGACATCCTTTGCATGTTAGTAACGGTGAAAACTGTTTGCGCTATCAAGATTGAATTTTTTTCTCGTCTGAAACAAAACTTTCTTCCATTTATCCACATCCCAAGTTTGATATTCGGAAGCAAATTGTAAACAGGAGGTTTTATGGTAAAGAAGAAGGCGAGGCGTCTGCAGCCGTTTCAAATTCTTAAATCCTTATTTAAATGCCATCGAATTGTCTGAGAGCTGCATTCAGCATCTGAATTCGCTTTTATCTGATTTGATGTTAGACTTGAATCTCTGTTAACTTCTCGCCTAATGCGTCTGTCTAAAGATGGTTAGATTTTATTGGGGGAGACCATTGGATTTTTTTAGAGGCATATGCATCCGGAATTTTAATGAAGTTAGCAATGACATTTCAGCTACGACCAATTTCATATGTAATGGCTCATTGCGAAAGATCACGTCTTTGAAGTTCAACAATCCTGCCCGGTTCGAACTTTGTTAAAATTTTACCCTTAGTCATTTTAAGATCTGAAAATTTATACATATATATGTACACACACACACATATATATATATCTCGATGCACACACAAAATTAGATATATATATACGTATATACACATATATATACTTATACACACACACACACACACACACACACACACACACACACACAAATATATATATATATATATATATATATATATATATATATATAAACACATGATTACTTTTCTTTGTTTGGTCATAAAGCTAAGTCCATGTAAATAAACATAACAAATACAGAATATATAAGTGACAACGGAAGTTTAATTCTCGTTTAAGTAAAATTCGCTTTTGCATATTCATTAATAACTTCTGCATGAGGATGCTTGGGTTACTCGTCAAGGATGCATAAACCGCTGCACTAAGAGCATCCACAGTTTCAAATTGCGATCTATATTTATAAACATCCTTTGCCATCCACCCCCAAACGTTCTCGATTGGGTTTACACCTGGAGAGCACAGTGGAAGGCTCAACAGATGAATGTTGTTTTCCATAAAAAAAAAAAAAAAACTCCTTCGACCTTCGAGCGCTGTGAATTGCAACATTGTCCTGGCGGAAAATTCATTTTTCGCCACATAGACGAGGACTTTCAGTAATTAACGTTTCCTTTCTTAACATGTCAATGTAACTAGCAGCTGTTTAACGACCTTTTACCTCCTGTGACTCAAGAGTTCCATGGTACGAAAATGAACCCCAGGCCATATTTGATCCACGTCAATTGTGTCGTGTTGAGAATATTTCTTTCAGGACAGTCACTTTCTCACAGACGCGCCGTCGCCTCTCTCTGTCTGTTCTACAAATAATTTCATGGTAATTTTCCGAGGAGCTGCATTCGCTGGTTCCCAGACTTCATGAGTTCAAACGCCCTACGACGCTGGCAGATAGAATCACCCCTTCACTGTCGAAACACAAAAAAATGTAGCCGTCTCTTAAACTCTAATAGCTTCATGTAATCGCACCTCTCGCCTGTGGAACTCCTTCCCTATTCCAGTTTAAATGAGAGCTATAATCTGTAGCTATTCAAATGTAATGTCAATCGACATCTCTTAATTTGCCTTGATCTATCCACTACCAAAATATTTCATACTATCTTTTATATATATTTATCTGATCTCGCTCTATATTTTCTGTAACCCCTTGCGTCCTAGTGGCTTCCCGCCTTGCTTGGGGTGAAATGCTTAAAAAAAATAAAACAAATAAAAAAAAAAAATCTTTTGCATGCCAGTAACGCGGAAAACCGTCTGGGCTATCAAGATTGAATTTTTTTCTCGTCTGAAAACAATACTTTCTTCCATTACTCACATCCTAAGTTTGATTATTATCAAGCAAATTGTAAACGGGAGATTTTATGGCGAAGAAGAAAGCGAGGTTTATGCA
>CAHIKZ030002404.1:162500-212500 GCA_903632075.3 Acanthosepion pharaonis
GTTTCTAAAAATAAATAAAAATAAAATACACTAAAGTTCACCTTCATCCCTGCCGTGCTTAGTGGTAGAATCTCCCACTGACACCAATTCAGTCTGGTTTCGATCCTAGCGACCGGATGTCTAGCCACACTGATGAGCTGCGAAATAGTCTGTCTGTGGATGACCTTATGTATATATATATAATGTATATATGTATACATGTGTGTGTTTAGGCAGCCTCTTTTCATTCATACACGTTTCATGAAATAATATAGACAAGTGTTGTCTATTTATTTTATGTAAATTCTTTTCATAACGTCTGATAAGCTTAATAACATATGGATCTATATTGTGAATTTCTTTCTTCGTTCAATGATAATGTGTATATATATATATATATATATATGTATATGTATATATGTATGTATATATATTTTTGTATGTGTATTGTACTATCTATCTATCTATCTATCTATCTATCATCTATCTATCTATATATATATATATATTTCAAACATTATCAACCAAACAATATATATATATATATATATATATATATAAAATATATATGTGTGTGTGTGTGTGTGTGTGTGTGTGTGTGTGAAATAAATGTATATTAACAATTTATATATATATATAAATATATATATATATATATATATAAAGAGAGAGACATTCTGATATATCACCAAAAACAAGGCGGGAGTGCCATAGCAAACAATTATTTTTACATATATATATATATATATATATATATATATATATATATATAGTTACAGACAGTGAAACAACAGTAAGTGATTTGTTTGATAAAAGAAGGATGGAGATTAATGAGCACCAAGGCGTCAGAAGATGTCGATTGACATTACATTTGAATATTTGAAGACTATAGCTATCAGGAAAGCAAGTAAAAGGAAGGGAGTTTCACTGTCGGGAAGTGCGAGAGAAGAAGCTGTTTGAGTAGAAGAGGCGGTTATATTTAACCGTTTCGACATTGAAATAGTGGGACCTAGATGTCAATCTAGCAGCGCGCCTAAGTTCCAGCAGTTTGGGTACCAGTGAAAGTAGCTCGTCAGAGCATTTGCCATAAAAACATTTGTAGAAAAGACAGAGAGAAGCCACAGCCCGTCTGTGATAAAGTGACTATAGACGTGATGCCAGATCAAGACCCATCACATTGCATATCAGTCTCTAAGTTTTATACACATACAGGGTGGAAATGAAGTTATTATACAGTCACTTATAATAAAAAAGCAAATGAATGAAGCAGGGTTGGGGGGGGTGCTTGTATTTCGAACAGTATCAGTAATTAATTTACTATTGTTTACTAGACCATTTCATTGTTATGAACCAGAATTAATCAAAACCATTTCAATAATAAATTTCTGGACTGTTGATTATTTGCTTTGTCTTAATTGTTATTTTAATTAACTGTATAGTGACTTTATTGCCAATATCTATCTATCTATCTATCTATCTATCTATATATATTAGGAAATTTATTTATAATGCGGAAAATTGTTTTAGTCCTTTAGGACTTCATCGGACTAGAGAGATGTTTCCATTTATGTAACTACACATGTATACAATCAGGAGGTCGCTGAAAGTTTAAACTATTAAATTTAAATTATTTTAATGTGTTTGGATATACAGTCTGTACAATTTTCAGTTATTTATTTTTTTGTTAATGTTTCTATTGCTTTTCTTATTAAGTATCCAATATCTATCTATCTATCTATCTATCTATCTATCTATCTATCTATCTATCTATCTATCTCTGTTTTCACATTATCTATCTATCTATATCTATCTATAGCTAGGGCTCAATCTGTTTCTACAGTCTTTTCTATCTATCTATCTATCTATCTATCTAGCTATCTAGCTATCTATCTATCTCAAGGTTTTCTTAATCTATTATCTATCTATCTATCTATCTATCTATCTTCTTTATAATCTGAAAGCATCAAAGGATCCTTGATTCTTATCTTGCATGAAAGTGTCCAACTGGTGATTATCTGTGAAATTTGCCCAATGGATTTTAACCACTTCTAACGGTCAAACTAGCATTAAGAACACAGTACGATTAGAAGTGGTATTCAGATAAATCGATTCGTCTGCGGATTTTATTACTCTAAGTTCAAACTGCAAGTGACACTCAAGAAAAATATACTTATCTTCTGCGCCACATCCAGTCAAATGGATTTATGTCACTGCTGTAAAATAAAGGAAAAAAACCTTTCATTAAAATCTCCACTGCTTGTGCCGGAATCAAAGCAAATTCTTTCATGGCAATTGCTCCGAGGAGCTGCATTCGCTGGTTCCCAGACTTCATGAATTCAAGCGCCCTACGAGGCTGGCATCCCGCGCTCACCCCTTCACTGTCAAAACTCCTAAATGTAGCCGTCTCTTCTACTCCAATAGCTTCATGTCTCGCACCTCTCTCCTGTGGAACTCCCTTCCCCATTCCAGTTTCCCTGAGAGCTATAATCTCCAACTATTCAAATGTAATGTCAATCGACATCTCCAGTTGTTTTCATCTATTCACTATCATTCTCCTCATCCTTTCCTCTATCATTCCTACCTGATCTTGATCCAAATCTTCTGTAACCCCTTGCGTCCTAGTGGCTTCCCGCCTTGCTTGAGGTGAAACGTTTAAAAAAAAAAAATTCAACCCAATTTCCACAGTGCCATTAGTAAGTCGACTTGTGCCCCGTGTCCTTTCACTACCAAAGTCCTCCATAACTTTCTATCTTATGTTGTTCGGAGTAACCTTTGCCGTTTTTTTATCGCCCCGTTTTGCCTTTGTTTTGCCATCCATTCGCAGAAACTGGCTAAATAGTTTACCAGCCGACTTCATAAACTTGCCTTCAGTATAACCTGTTTTTGATTCTCCAAGTCAGTTTTGCTCATTATGTGTCCAAGAAATTCCAACTCTCTCTGATTCCAAGGGTAAGTCGCTTTTTAAAAACATCCTCGTTGTGTAAGTGTCCAAGGTGTTTTCAGTAGAACTACATCTCTGTCACTGTACGTCCTTCTCTGTTAATTTATTATCCCATCATTCACTGACCTTGTTTTTAATGATTTTACCTTGAGATTGTAAGATTTCTTTTCATTCGATACAATCAACAATTAAAATAAGACACCCACCCCAAAACTGAAAGTACATAACACGAAAATTGTTATTTACTTTGGCGGGATCTAGTACAAGTTTGGTTTATAGTGGGGGCCGAGGTGCGTGCACCTGGGCTATGATAAAAAAAAAAATACCGGGTACCCTCGAGCAGCGTCGCGCTGTCGTCAATATTCCACCGATCTTTCTTCTTTGGTGCAATGAGAGAGGTTCTGCAGCCGGGTTGAAATGCCCTGGACAAAGCACCTCTAAATGATATTTTTTGGGTGCTCTGCCGGAAGACAAAGACGCAATTTTATATATATATATATATATATATATATATATATATATATATATATATATGTATATATATCATATTTTAAATAAAACTGGCAAACTTGCCAATGGGTTTCACGTAATAAAATATCTAAAAGTAACTACCTCTTGAAAATTACTAAAAAATGCATCTGTAATATTACAAACCCCTGGCATGGCCTCTCAGCTTCAACTTTCCGACCACCGTAACGTACATTCCCTGAGCTTTTTCTATAACAATTTTTAAGGCAATTGCTCTGGTGAGCTTTCTTTTTGTTTATGATATCGATTACTATTAATGAAGCATGATTTATACATCCAAGATATATACATATACAGTTTAACCCGGATATAAGAGACCCGGGTATGAGAGAAACCCGGATATAAGAGTGATTTTCTCTGGTCCCAAATTAGAGCCTGTGTTAATGTATGTAAAATAGATCAAACCCGGATATAAGAGAAACCCGGATATAAGAGAGATTTTATCTGGGCCCAAATTAGAGTCTGTGTTAATGTAAATAATATAGACAAAACCCGGATATAAGAGAAACCCGGATATAAGAGACTTCTTTTCCGGTCCCGACAACTCTCTTATATCCGGGTTACTATATATATATATATATATATATATATATATATATAAATTATTATTATTCCGTATTCGTTATGCTTCTATTTTTTATTGGCCGAATACACTAAATATCTTGTTGTTGTTGTTGTTGTTTATTTGTTGTTGTTGTTCTTCTTCTTCTTCTTCTTCTTCTTTTCTTCTTCTCTTCTTATTATTATTATTATTATTATTATTTGTGTTTTTAAAATTCCTTGATCAGCTAACGATACCAAAGTTTTGTAAGAAGCATATATGGACTGACATATCTCTATTCTCTCTCTCTCACACACACACACACACACACATATATATATATATATAAATATATATATATATATATATAAACTAGATTAAACAATGCATACACAGGCATGATTAGGGTGTTGTTTAAATTTTAAATGCCTTGTTACTTATTTCGATATACATACTGAAATCAGTGAGGTTTTGTATTTTTTTAACTTTTTTCCCTCCTACTTAACCATCCTTTCCCAGCAGTAGACCAAATTTATTCTTTCTGCAATACCACAATTGTTGTTGAAATGGAAATGGCGCAAGACAAAATAAGACCCCTCGCCCTACATAGCCGACTAAATTATAATGAAATTCTAATTTCTTCTTAAGTCACGATTTCTTCATTTAATTTTCATGCATTCGCGGGCATTCAATTGCGTTTTTCGTTTGCCAACAAAGAAAAATAAAAGGCGGACAAAAATGGTGCAAAAACGATAATGGCGCTAATAGTAAATACAGATGGTACTCGTGAGCAGAAAGAAAGGAGGAAGTCAATGAAAAACAATATGGCGGCGAAAATATAAATGAGAACGTCAAAGAAGGAAAAAACGGTGAAAAAATTTAAAAAAAGATAGAAATACGAACATTGAGATGAAAAGGGAGACAGGGAATAATGTTAAAGGCCTTAAAAGTGAAAATTCCTCCCGCTTAAAAAAAGTAAAAAAAAAAAAAAAAAAAAAAAAATAAATAAAAAATAAGCGATTGTTATTGTATCGAAATATAGAAGAATGATAAGTTCTTGTGAAGAATGAAGAATGCAAACTAAAGAAAAAAAAGTATATCTCTTACCGCAAATACTATTTCTTGAACTATCTTCATTTGAAATCTTTTTTCATTTCATTTTTTAAATTGATTTAGTTTACTAAGTATATAATTTCTAATGTTTTTTTAATAATAATGATGATGATGATGATGATAATAATAATAATTTTAGCGTTCATACTGTTTGAGTAATGTAAGCAATTCGACCAGAAATAATTTTGCAAAACCATGTTGAAAACACCTGCATTATGATAGATGTAGCAGCCCCAGCCGACAAAAACATATCTTTGAAAACGTTTTCGAAACAAGCAAATAAAATGATCTCGAGATAGAAATCAATCTAATGCAACACCTGAAGACAATGACATTACCTGTTGTTATTGTGACTCTTGAAATTATATCAAAACTAGCAAAAAAATATGTGGATCAAATTCCTAGCTGTGCTAAAAATATTGAATTTGCAAAAAGTCGTACTCATGAGTACATCTCACATTGTGTGTAGACTTCTTTCCATGCAATTACTACAATTGCATTGTTTTGTTTTTCTTTTAATATATGGAATCACATATGTTTGGATCTTCTAATAAAAAAAAAACAACTTATTTTCTTTTGAAGTCTATAATTTAGATTTAGGGTCAACTCGTATTAAACAAAGCCAAGCCAAATAATAATAATAATGCAGTGAATAAGAATAATAATGATGATGATGATAATAATAATAATAATAATAATAATAATAATAAATTATAGGCCAATAACATGTCTGCCCACCACATATAAATTGAACACGCCTGAACTGTACTTATTATTTTTTCCATGAAAACAACTTTCTTTACATGGAAGAGAAGGGGTGTCGAAGAGGTTCATATTGTTGCAAGATCAACACAGTTATGTGCCATGCATGATACACGCTTAGGCGATCATGTATCTTTTGATACATGGCTGACGAGGCAGATTTTTCCTGCAGTACGTTATCATTTCTTTCTGCGGTAGACCAGTTGCCATCCAAATCTATAGAACCCGGTCTGTCCTGCGATTTACCTATAGCTGGGAGGAGAAAAAGAGGATTCATACTTTCTCCAAGGGTATTAGCACGTAAGTGACTGTAATCGATTCGATCCGAGCTGTTATCCATTACTCCACCGTGCATTCTAAGATCTGGAAAATTTCAGGAAAAAAGTTAAAAATATCAGCACAGCTTGGATAGATTAACGTAAAGGCTTTGATAGTGTGCCAGACTCTTGGATACTTAAGGCTTTGGAAATGTTACGAGGTAGCCTCCATGATAGCAAATTTCTTTAAATATAGCATGAAACCGTAGAAAACCACATTATACCTAAATCACACCAAAGGTACTGCCGCTTCCAAACGTTTGAATATCCGACAAGGAATCTTTCAAGGAGATTCCCTGCCACCCCTTCTGTTCTGTCTGTTCACATTCCTCCTTTTGCATGAACTAAACAGTAATGGCTATGGATACAAAGCAAAAAAGAAAGTGTTTAAAAACCTTTTCTACATGGATGCTATCAAGCTCTTTGCCAAAGAGGACAATAAGTTGCGGGCTATCCTCAGTACTATAAACTGTTTCAGTGACTACATAGGTATTGAGTTCGGATTAAATAAATTTCCAAAAGCAACATTCAAGAAAGGGAGAATTATAGAAACACACTCAATAAATCTAGATGTTGTCACAAAGATCAGGGAACTGGAACAAGAAGTCTGTAAATACCTAGGAGTCAACGAAGGAGGTGGAATTCAGTATACCCAAATGAAATAGAAAGTAAGAAAAAGTGTGTGCGTCCGGGGTTAAATAACGAGCTGAATCCACAAAAACGAATATCAGCCATAATCACTTTGGCTTCCCCTGTGGTTAAATAGAATTCAACATCCTTAAAAGGATCAGAGCTTAAATTATGTAAATAGATGTTAAAACGAGAAAGTTTCTCGCTTGTCACCGCATGCATCACCCTAAGGCTGATGCTGATCGTTTGTATGTGTCCAGATCCGAAGGAGGCAGAGGATTAGTTCAACTAGAACTGTAAAACCCACAAAAATCCGTCATTAAAGAAACTAGAAACTATAGAAGACTGGATGATGTTCCGTATCAAAGAACACGAAAGAAATAAGAAACTATATTCAGTAATAAAGAAAGCCAACAAATTCAAAATGGAATTTCTAGTGGTTGGAGAAGTGCAGATAAACCATAATACACCTCTTGAAGCGGCAAAGAACCGAAGATGGAAAGCAAATCAATGTACCAAATGCAGAAACGGTGACAAGATAAGCCTATTCATGATTAATGCTTTGCTCATACCAAACAAGCTGATGTAGACAAACCCCGTACCTATCAGTATACAATACACACAGGTAGAATAATCAAAGCTAATCACCCAGACAACGCAATCAGAGAACACAAAACAGGATATGCCTTCTTATTGACATGACAGTCCCTGTAGACTGTAATGTATCTTCGAAGATCTTCAAAGATATTCAAAATACAAGGACCTCAAAAGTGTAGCAGGGGAAGTCATCAACAATTCCAATCGAAGTTGGAGCCCTTGGTTTGATTGGAAAAGGTTCTGATAGACTCATTGAAGGGTTCCCTGGTAACCCAAGAATTACAAAAAAATTATACACCCAAGTACAGCTCAAACTTTTCGAAGGGCTTTAGCTATTTAAAATGATCATCGTTTTTTTTCTTTTAATTTTTTTTTAATTTTCAGGGGAAATGCCATGATGCTATTTTTGACCTTAGGTCTCTGGTTGGGACCCGGAAAGAAATGAGTTTACACCAGAAAGTAAATAATAATAATAATAATAATAATTGCTGAGACGTAGACATACCTGGGTTGGTATCTAGGCGTGCTGTAAACCTGTTTGGAGTAAGCGACCTCTAGACTTCGGTAAGACGTCTCTAATAGGATATAGCCGTTCTGAGTCTTAGATGACGAGTCAACTTGTTCTAGAATCACGATAAACCTTAAACAGTGAGGAAGTTCCTGGAAAAAAACACTACAGAGGGAAAACGTTCCTTCAACAAACTTGCCTTCATTATGAAGGAACAAATTACAGACCTAACGGATCAGTGACGACTTTTACTCCATACATAGGACTATGCAAGTATCCAAGCCCCCAATTCCCGTTACAAATACAATAATAATTATAATGATATAATAATACTACTACTATGACTAGTACTACTACTAATTTTTATCGCAAAAGTAACAGTTGTACATCATTGACTTATGTTGATGGCGGTCTTGTGTCGTGCACAAGGAAATAAAATAACAATAGTCAAAACAACATCGGCCTCAAACCCTAGCCGTGCTCGGTGATTACATAAGATTTAGCATCGAGAATGAAATCACGTGATCAAACATTCTGGACATGGCTGCCAGCAATGGCGGCAGACGAAAATCAATCCTAAATTACAGGTTTACTTTGCAAGCAAAGACAACTTATAATCATTGGCAGGCGGCCGGGAGCAGCAATTGTTAAGTGGATGGCAGCTACGATTGAAATGCGATCCAGCTGAGGATGGAAGGGGAGTTTTAACATGTCTTTTTCTTTTTCAAATGTAGGAAGTAAAGAATCAAGAACGAATGAAAAGAAACGGAAGGAATATTGGAAAGAATTTAACGCATGGAAATAAACACCTCTCAAAAAAAAAAAAAAGAAAAAAAAAAAGGAAACGAAAAGCAATCAAAATAGAACGATGAGAAAAACTTTAGGAATTTTAAAAAGAAAAAAAAGAAAGACGACCTTAAGAGAATTAAGAAAAGGATGGAAGGAAAATCAAGGGAAGATGGGAGAGGTATAAAAAAGAAAGAAAGGTGGGAAAAAGTAGGAAGAAATAGTAAAGAAAGAATTGCGTATTCAAAATAAAGAAAGTGAGAGAGAGGGTGGAGAAAGAAAGAAAGAAAGAAAGAAAGAAAGAAAGAAAGAAAGAAAATGTGAAATGTGAAACGAGAAGAGGAATGAAAAAAAGAAAGTGAAAGGAAGAAGGATAAAAAAAAAATGAATAAAACCAAAAGAAAAAGTAAAAGAAAAACAAGGCGGGAAAAAAAGAAAGAATGAATGAAGAAAGTAAAAGAAAGAAATGGGGGGGGGAGAAAAAAAAACATTGGATTCATTAGAGAAAGAAATCGAAAGCAAAAAAGATAAATTAAACAATAATAGATCTGGATAAAGAGAGCTGGAAAAAAATCAAGAGAAAAGAAAAAGAAAGCAGAATCAGAGAGTCTGTCTGTATTTCTGAGATGAGGTATTATGAAAACATTATTTACATTAAAAGAACTATTGTCCTCATCTTCGTCGCCATATTTATTACAATATTTCGGCCCTTCAGTATCTGTCTATATTTCTGAGATTTTATTATTACATATTTCATTATGAAACTATTGTCCTCATCTTTAAGATCACAACGAGCCCTTAAAGTATCTGTCTATATTTCTGAGATGAGGTATTATGTACATGAATATTTACATTATTCACAAAATTGTCCTCATCTTCGTCGCCATATTTATCACAACGTTTCGGCCCTTCAGTATCTGTCTATATTTCTGAGATGAGGTATTATGTACATTATTTACATTATTCACACTATTGTCCTCATCTTCGTCGCCATATTTATCACAACGTTTCGGCCGTTGTACGCTCCGGCCTTCTTCGGGTGGTTGGAATTTCGAACTGAAACCTTTATTTCGCTCACTGGGATAGACTGTTCTAGTTCCTCGTGCCATGTTCGAAGGATGTCAGTTATCAGTTATCTCCTGCTAAATTTTCCTCTGAAAGTTTTCCAAAGACAGGGTTCTGTCACTGGATTTGACAATTTAACGCCTTTATCCACTATGCCAAAATTGAGGATATTTAAATGGAACTAGAAACATATTCTACCCCAGTGAGCGAAAAAAGATTTTCAGTTCGAAATTATCTATTTTTGAAGAAGGCCGGAGCGTACAACGGCCGAAACGTTGTGATAAATATGGCAACAAAGAGGAGGACAATAGTCTGAATAATGTAAATAATGAAGAATCATAGAATAAGACAGACGTAAAAGGCAAAGAAAGAAAGAAAGAAAGAGGAGGTAAGAAATTAGAAATAAACACGGAAAATGAGATGCAAAAGAAGGAAAAAGAAGCCATAATAAATTAAAAGAAAATCATTACAAGAAAAAATCGAAAAAATCGACGAAGTTGAGAAGGATGGAAGTTGAAAAATAATAAGAAAAAAACTGGAAGAAATTTGGCAGATGTATGGTGGTAGCAAAAAGAGTGCAAGGAGGAAGGAATGAAGGAAAGAAAGAAAGGATTCAATAAGGTAAGAAAAAAAAAGAAAAGAAGGAAAATGTTATGAAGAAACAGAGAAAGGAGATAATAAATCTGCATGATTTGATATGGAAGAGAAGAATAGGAGCCAATTAAAAACTGTAGCGGACAAGAAAGTAGAATGGAAATCGGAAAAGCAAGTGAGATGGAAATGAAGGAAGTAAGGCCAAAATGAAGGAAAAAGGGAAATAAAAAAAAAGGCAAGGAAGATAGAAAATGAAGGATTTCAGGCGGAAAGGAAACAGAAAAAAACCGAAAAGGAAAGGAAGATTCAAATGAAGAATGTAAGGCAAATAGGAAGAAAATGGAAAAATCGATAATGCAAGTAAGACAGAAATGAAGGTTACAAGGAGAATAGGAAGTAAAAAAAAATCAAATAGGCAAGGAAAATTCAAATTAAGAATGTAAGGAGAATAAGAAGAACATGAAAAAATCGATAATGCAAGGAAGATAGAAATGGTTACAAGGAGAATAAGAAGTAAGAAAAATCGAAAAAGCAAGGAAGATTCAAATGAAGAATATAAGGCGAATAGGATGAAAATGGAAAATCGATAATGCAAGGAAGATAGAAATGAAGGTTACAAGACGAGTAGGAAGTTTAAAAATTGAAAAGGCAAGGAAGATTCAAATGAAGAATGTAAGGCGAATAGGAAGGGAAAGGAGAAATCGATAATGAGAGGAACATATAAACGAAGAAATGGAAATCAATAATAATATTCAAATGAAGGTTGTAAGGCAAAAATTATGAAAAAGGGGAATAAAAGAGGTATAAAAATGAAGTATCTAAGGCGAATAGGAAAGAAAAGGAGAAATCAATAATGAGAAGAAAATATAAATGCTGGATGTAAGGCGAATAGGAACAAAAAAGGGCAATCGAAAAGGCAAGGAATATATAAATGAAAGATATAAGGCGAAAAGTAAGGAAAAAGAAGAATAAAGTAAGGAATACAGAAATGAAGCATGTCAGAAGAATTGGAAGAAAAAGGGAAATTGAAAAGGCAAAGAATATATAAATAAAGGATGTAAGGCGAAAAAGAAAAGGCGAGGAATAAAAAGGTAAAGGATATAGAAGTGAAGAATGTAAGTCGAATAAGAAGGGAAAGAAGACATCGATAAAGAGAGGAAGATGGAAATGAAGCATGTAAGGCGAATAGGAAGGAAACTTAATATTGAAAAGGCAATGAGGTAGAAATGAAGGATGTAAAGCAAAAAGGATAGAAAGAAATCAAAAATGTAAAAACGGGAAGAAACGAGAGGAAGAAAATCGAAATCCGATACAGAGAAAGGAATCTATGAATTAAGAAGGAAGGAAAGAAGAAAAGAATTTAAAAAATGTAAGCAAAATAAGAAAAGAAAAAAAGAAAAATGGAATTGGAAAAAAGAAAACCAGGAGGAATGAATGCGGAAAAAGAATAGACGAAATTCCAAAAAAAAAAAAAGTCAAAAAGAAGAACACAAAATAGAAAATTAGCACTTATCGGGGGAAAAAAAAAACAATTTAAAAAAAAAGAACAATGAAAATAGCTGAAAAATATAAGGAAGAATGAATAAGATTATATTTCAGTAGAAGTTTGTAAAAGAAAGATGAAGGTAAGAAAAGAGAAAAATAAATAGGCTTACCATTGTATAAAATGAAACATCAATTTGTAGAACAATAAAAGCTTAAAAAAGATCATTTAAAAATAATTTGTGTTCACACATTCAACCATCTATATACATGTAAAAGAGAAGTAAAGGAAATATTAATATCTATATCTATCTATCTATCTATCTATCTATCTATCTATCTATCTATTGAGTATATCTGTTTATAGGTTATTTTAAAAGATACACATGTAAATTTATTTACGTAAATGCTGTGTTTTTTTAAATAAAAAGTATTAATTACATTTATCGGTCTGAATGTTCGAGAAATTTCTCCGATTTGTAACACTAAAGGGAATTACTATTTGATCTGATGTGCTGCTAACTATTCAGCCACGAAGAACAGTTATATATTTTGAAAAAGTAAAATTCTTTGGGGCTGAATGGTTAACAGAACATCAAAACAAATGATTGTTCATTTATAGTTTAAGGTTCGATCTAATGCGCATTTTGAAAACATATTTTTAAAAGAAAAACCATTTTTTTGAATAATTTCTAAATTAAATAAATTAATACTTTTTATTTAAAAAGAAAGGATTTATTAAGTTAAAATTACTTATCTATTAAAATAACGTATAAAAATAATATATATTAAATAAGAAACACAAACTGGAATATAATATATATATATTATATATATATATATATATATATATATATATATATATATATATATATTATGTATATTTATATAGCAATTTTCAAAATGCATGTTTCATTAAATAATATAGATAAGTCTTGTCTATTTATTACTAAAAAGTTCCTTTCATATTGCCTGAAATGCTTAAGTAAACATCATTCGTTGAAAGACGAAAAAAATCACCATATTGATACATGTTTAAATCCAATCTAAGCTTTCGGTTTAATAAGCCATTATCAAAGATGACAATTTACAATATCAATACAACAGCAAGACGAAACAACAATGAAACAATAAAATTTCAAAGCAACGATAAATCGTGTATACGAGATAAATCAAACGAAAATCGCGTCGCAGCTCGTGCGGCATAACACATGACCACGCGAGAGTGAAAACGAGAAGTATTAAATATGGGAAGCTGCTGGTATAAACTAATGGCTTCCGTTTTCAATTATAGGCATTTAAGAATATATGTGGAGATTTCAGTTTTTGTTCAGGTTAGGTTTCAACTGTTTTATATATATAGCTTCAAGTATTTTTAGTTTTTGTTTATTGTTTTCATGTTTAAGTATAGTGCTGTTTTCCACAAGGTTTTTACGGAATTGTGTACGCGGACAGGCATGTTGTTTTAAATGCTTTCCCATACTTAATACTTCTCGTTTTCACTCTCGCGTGGTCATGTGTGACGTCACGAGCTGCGACGCGACTTTCGCTTCCGCGTCTCGTAACACGAGTTAGTCGTTGCTTTGAAATTTTTTCATGCAACAAAAACAGATTATCATTATTGCTTCTTAGGTGCATTGTTTGATATATTAAAAAGTAATTGTCATCTTTGATAATGGCTTATGTAAGCCGAAAGCTTAGAATGGATTTAAACATGTATCAATATGGTGATTTCCTTTCGTCTTTCCATGACAATCTTATTAAGCTTATCAGACAATATGAAAGGAATTTACTTAAAATAAATAGACAAAACTTGTCTATATTATTTAATGAAATATATATCAATATATATATATATATATATATATATATATATATATATATATAGAACGTTAGTGTACAATAGAGACATTTACACATACACATCCTATGGTAAGCTGGGACATTCGCCATGGATACAAACACAGACGACGTTTGTAAGATACCGTTGGTTTTAGTAAATTTTATCATTTTTTTTGGTATGATGTTCACCCAGGACATTTAAGTGTGATCATGGCTCCCCACTATTTGGATGCGCACTGCTGATGAGTCCAAAACAATAGGAAATAAACTTTAAGTCTGTCTCATCAAAATATAAATGAAAGGTTTCTATCAGACTCGATGATCAGAACAAAGGATATATATATATATGTATACCTGTAGGGAAATTATGAACAACGTGTCTGAAGTTTTTTTTTTTTATTTAAAATATTTAAACGTAACGAAACTATTATGCTTTCAGTGATTTCAAGAAATTAATGTCCAGAATGATAACACGATTTTTTTTATTAAAACAATGACGTTTAATTCGAATATGGATATGAAAAAAAAAAATCTTTTGACAGTTTTATTTTAAACCAAAGGTTCAAATACAACATTTAATTTGAAAATTAAAAACAAAAAAAATGGAGAGATATTTGAATGGAACCCTGAATTTTTTTTGGCTGTAAAAAATTGCGAAACTGGCAAGTTTTCAGCCAAGCCTTCATAAAATAATCAAACTGTAATCGAAATTTCATTCTGTTCTTAGTGGGAAGCCATTAACATTTTAAAAATCTGTTACCGGACTTTTTATGTTCATTTCTAGGCCTAACCTTCTATTGTGATGTCGTATAAACCATTTTAAATCACCAAAGACTAAATTTTTAAATATGAAAATCTTCTACATTTATCTGATGAGATAAACGTTTTTTTGAAGTTCCCAATTATTTACGGATTACAAAGTTTAATTGAAACACGTAAATATTTAACTAGAATCCATATTATAATTTAATATAATTTTTAATTATTATTTAAAATATTTCAATTTATCATATATATTATGACTAAATTATATTTATTTGACGAATATTATGTATTGAAAACTAATTTTTCTTTCAAACTTTTATACAATTAACTTTTTGTTCTTTATGTAGTAATTTGATTTTTTACAACTAATCTGAATATCTTTTGTCTTTTATTAATTTCAAATTAGTTTTTGCTCAATTAAAGATATATTTGTCATTTTTGCGTTCCATAAAATATCATTCTATCTATCTATCTATCAAGAAAATAAATCTATAAAAAGTATCTCGTTCATCTCTATATATATATATATATATATATATATATATATGTGTGTGTGTGTGTGTGTTGTGCCTGTGTGTGTAAAAGTGGAAAATTCAAAACAAACCAAAATAATTTTAAAAAAAAAAAAAACTATTATTTAAAAAAAAAAAGTTCGGTACAAAACAATAATATTTAAAAAAAACTATGGAAATGTATGTTTTAACATCACAAAAATCGAACATTGAGGTTTCAACCCTATTAGAAAATACAAAAAAAAATTTTTAAATAAAACAATATAAAATATATATATATATATATTTATATATATATATATATATATATATATATATATTTATTCTACATTTTTTAAAAAAATACATTTTTTTAAGACATCAGAATTTTGAAACAAAATGGCTATTTTAGTATTGATGATACAACATACTTACGTTATAATTTTTAAATAAATATATATATATATATACATATATAAATAAATATATATTTAAAAAACAAATATTTATATATATATAATTTTTAAAATTTAAAATCACTACATATGGGGAATATCTTTTTATCTATGAAAAAAAAATTCAATAATATATTTATATTGCAGAGCAAATAATTAATAAATAATAAAAAAAAAACAATTTTTGGTTATGGGAATTTTATTATATGAGACTGGTCGATCTGAGGAATTAGGATTGAATTTCTATTTTATACCAAAAAAATTATAATCATCATAAACCTTAAATATATTTGTTTATTAAAATATATATATTTGTGTGGGAGGTAAAAAAAAAAATAGTGTTTTGTTACTGAATTTGTATGTGTGTGTGTGTGTGTGTGTGTATGTAGATGTTTGTGTATCGTGTTTAAAGATAATACTTTTTAATAATTGTTTCTTTTATGCAGATATCAACAAATCTTAATTATAATATGTATTAATTACGGAATTCCTTTTATTAAACGTATAAGAACCACTTACAAAACTTCCACAGAAATATCAAATGAAAATATTAATTAAAAATTGAAGCTGCAAACATAATTGAGAACACCATTATTGTTTTATTGACTCCCCTTTTCTGGTCACGGGATCAAATGTATTTTTCTATAATTTTAACAAGTTTTGGCGGAATCTAATATCTATCAAATTAGAGCTAACCAAATTTGTGTTTAGATTCTCTCACAGTTTGCTTTCTTAAATTTTCTTTTTTACATGTAGTGCCTTCTTTAATTTGAATTACAGAATTTACAAAAAAATCTTAGGTTTCATCGTATTTTCGTGAAGAATTTTGAGAGACAAGAACATTTGGACTTGAGGATGGCAATGGTTTGATGTCTGAATCATTGTCCTGTTGAAAGAGTAGAGATGAAACTTAAATGACAAATTTTGGATGAAGGGCCAGACATTTTATTCAAAATTGATTAGTATATCATGGGTCCATTTTGCACTGATTCGTACTATTTCAAATGTTCCAGTTGCAGCAAACCGCATCCAAAATATAACACACCGCCGCCATATTTAACCGTTGGCGCCAAATTAAACACTTATATATATATATATATTTATATATATATACTTAGTATCGTTCCTCCCGAAAATTCGATCTCATCCAACCATAAACATTTTGCCAGAACATTATATATATATCAATATATATATATAACTGCGGCAATATTATTTGCGATTTTCTTAAGGACAAATAAACTTGGCGTTTTTTTTTTTACTGACATTTTTTCAAATTATCGTATTTGAATTTTGGATTGGGGGCCTTGGATGATCCCATAGGCGTTTCCCCTTAGGAGGGGATTGCTTCAATTAATTTTTCTTATTTTAAAACCTTTTTTCGACAACGGCCACTTGATCAACATCACAAATTGATAGGACAACTGAAATTAGAAAACAAAATAAATTTTTCTGTGTGATTTTTAACGTTTCTAGATGGACTTTTTAAACAAAATAATGCTTTTATTTTCTAATCATACATGCTCACATACACAAACAGTTATATATATTTAAGAATATAATTGTTATATATTGATAATTTATTGGTTTATACACACATACACACACACACACACACACACTATATATATATATATATAAATATATATATATATATATATATATATATACACACACACACATATACACACACACACACATAATATATAAATTTATATATTTATATATATATATATAAATTATAATAAGGATAGAATGTGGGTAGAACGGAAATTTAGGACAAACTAAGAATCAATATAAGAAGGCTTAAACACTATTATTCCATGGTTATTTATTTATTACATTAGAATTAGGTTTTACGATCTAATTCATCAGACCTACAAATTCAAAAAAAACAAATGAAAATATACAATAAAAAACGTTTGTGGCATCTCTTCTCTTTTTTTAATATACATACTTTTCTCTCGTTGGAGTATTTTCGAAATGACGCTCAAATTGGGATAAGACCAAAATAAAAATAATAAAAATTTAAAAATCCAGACAACAAAAAAATCAATTTACTGAGTTAACGGAATCGGATGCCATACAAAAAAAAAATTAAAGAGATAAACCTATCATACTGTCGAAAAAAATCACATGAATTTCGGAATTTGGAAATGTAAAATGGATACTGCATAAAAAACGAACAGACAGAGACATTTGAATATATAGAGATTAAATTGGACTTTAAAAGGAACCGGAAAAACTATTTAAAGGAAGTTAACAAACGATGAACATCTAATCATTTCAAAAAAATAGGGAGGAAATAAACCGTACGATTTGAAGCCTAACTAGTCATATTGCGAAAAAAAATAAAATAAATAATTAGTTGAAAAATTTAGAGTCCAGACGATTAAAGAAGTTTAGATTTGAACAAAGAAGGATAAATGAATAGATGGCAGGCGAACCTAAAACAAAAATACTCCTTTTAGGGAGGGAAAATTAAAGTGAATAAAATTTCAGGGTTCAGAAAAGAGCCGATTCAAAGTAAAGATCGAGCAGGAAAAAAAAAACAAATAGTTGACAAAATTACGGAAATTGGCTCTGAACATATACCCTAATGTAAAGTTACATGGAGAACTAACATTATGATAATATCTATTAAGTTTTAATTAGTATAAGTTCAAATATCTAAATAAAATAGGGCAGATAATTAATAATATTTGAATTTTTTTTGACAAAAAAACATAATGTAAAACAAAATGTTGGTGTGGTACACGTACAAAATAAGAAGAACATTTATATATAGATATTTAAAAATGACCAACACTAATATAAATGTCAAATTTATTCCAAAAAAAATATATTTTATTATTCAATTCATTATAATTACTACTCAAATATAACAAAAAAGGTACATTGGAAGAAAATAAATAATAATAATAATAATAATAATAAAACTTTAATAGAGGGAATATATATATATATATATATATATATATATATATATATATATATATATATATATATATATGTATGTGTCTGTGTGTGTATGTATCTATCTATCTATGTATGTATATATATATATATATATATATATAGAATAAATTCCAATAATTTAAAAATTATAACATAAAAGAGTTCTCAATACAGAGTAGAGCAAATGTAATCATTTTTGAAAATTATAACATAAAATGGTGTCTTATCAAGTGATGGTGGTGAATAGACATCCAACAGCATCACTTGATAAGACACCAGAAGTGTTGAAACAAAATGTCTATATTTGTAGTGATTTTATAACATTTTTATGTTATAATTTTCGAATAAAAATTATATTTGCTCTGTATTGAGCACTCTTTTAAGAATAGTATTTTTGGCTATTGAAATTTATTCCGTATACACCAATCCTATACTTTGGTATATATACATATATATATATATATATATATATATATATATATATATATATATATATATAGAGAGAGAGAGAGAGTGAGATAGTGAGAGAGAGATAGTGAGAGAGAGAAATTTAGAGAATTTAGGGCTTGATCATGTTCAAACATCGGTTCTCGTCCGATTACCAACATTAAGCAACGTTGAGTCTTGTCACTTTCTAGATGGGTGACCGCTTGGAAATACCAGTTGCTGTTAGTTTGGATGTGTCGAGTGGTGTATGGAATAACAGCTGGGAATCAGAAATCGGAGACTGGAATTCCAGTTGAGTTCGTTACGTTCACTTACGCGTAAATAGCCTTGGTAAAGACATGAAAATATCGGATGAGTTTATCGGAGCCAACATGCATCTAGAAGATGAAAAATCTAATCTCCCGGCGTTTGTATCATCACGTAACACCTCCTCATAGGCCACACTACAACATGTTTGACACGTAGACTCACTCTACACCTTTCTGACCATAGCTCAGTTAGATCTCTTTTAAATATTCATGGAGACCTACCGGACACTATTCGTAACATACTTGTTAACAACACAAATATAATAGCATGATCTACATGCAAAGGCTAAAAATAATGGAAGCCTTATTAATAAAAACAAAAAAAAAAAAAGCACTTAATAATACTAACTTTGAACATGTACACAATATCTTGACTGTGTTTTGAAAAATGAAAACATTTTATAAAACATACATACAACAAACTATTTTTTATTTTAATAGTTAAAATATTTATTCCTTGAAAATGGCTAAATGTATAAATTAGAGAAGGTTGTGCTGTACTTGATGGGAAGTAATTTTTAGGTTTTCTTCTGATTCTTCTTCTTCTTGCTATTTTCTTTTATTTTTCTCCCTCTTTCTGACTCATTTTTATCTTTTAACTTTTTCTTTCTTTTTCGACTCAGTCTTCATAAATCCTTGTGTTTGATTTTTCGCCTTTCCTTTGTTGGTAATATCTCCATTATCGTCAGCTTAATAACGTCTCTTATACACAAAAATCTCTGCTTTTTTTTTATTATTACTATAAAACTCTCGTCCCCTGCAGTATAATGTATTTTTTATGGGAGAGTAACTACTACAGACAAGTGAGCCTAGAATAACACATCTTTATTGCACAAGCAGATTATTATAATATTGTGTCAGAGCAAACGTTGAAATCATTCATTCACATATTGTTTTTATATATGAGTTCGGGTCGATGTCTGACACAGATATGAAACAAAAACACCCCCTCGAAGATCCTCTTCCAATGCAAAAACAAAAATATAGCCAATCCTAATAAAAAAGATTTAGATACTCTCAGTTTTTAAGGCACACCGGTCTTGAGGTAAGGCTGTAAATAAATAACTGACTATAGGAGCTGAAAGATCTTTTGTAAATAATATTTGCATTATACATTTTTATATATATGCCTGTATATACATACATACGTATATATATATACATATATATATATATATATATATATATATATATATATATATATATATATACAGATAGTAATTATTAGGAAGATTTGATAATTATATTTAATTAATTCATCGAGTCTGATAGAAACCTCAACAGAATGCAGAAACACTGGTTTGATTCTATATATAGCACTGGACGGTCGTTTCTTCCTATATTTGGAATTTATCAGCAGTGCGCATTAGTCCAGTGCTTTCTGCATTCTGTTGAGGTTTTATCAGACTCGATGAATTAATATATATATATATATATATATATATATATATATATATATATATATATATATATTTGTGTATATATATATATATATATATATATATATATATATATATATGTATATATATATATATATATATATATATATATATATGTATATATATATATATATGTATATATATATATATATATATATATATATATATATGTATATATATATATATATTTTTATTCAAATTATATATATATATATATATACATATATATATATATATATATATACACAAAATATATACACACACACACACACACACACACACACACACACACATATATATATATATAGATAGATGGCAATAAAAGCTATTTATATAAATATATAAGTAATAATAAAATATATTTAATTCATGGATGAAATTTCACTCTCCTACCTTACTACCTGAAAATTGAGTTTGATGAAGCCTGCAAGATCAAATATGGATTGTAATCCGACTGAATGTTAAGTTACTGAATAAAAAGGAAACGTTTATAAATTTAACATGTTTCGCTTTTATGATAAAACTCATGAAGATTTAATAGAAGCGAAACATGTTAAATTTATAAGCGTATCGTATTTGTTCACACACTATCACACACAAACACAAACACGCATACACACACATATATATGTGTATCTCTGTGTATGCCTATGCATGTATGTATGTATGTATAGATAGATAGATAGATAGTTAGATAGACAGATAGATAGAATAGATTTAGATAGATAGGAATAGATTTAGATAAGTAGATAGATAGATATGAACTGATAGATATATAGATAGATAGACATATAGATAGAGAGATATATAGAAATGAATAAACTTATATACATAGATAGATAGATAGCGATGAAAAATATGAGACAGATAAACAGATAGATAGACAGATAAAGAAAGCAAGAAAGAAAGAAAGAAAGAAAGAAAGAAAGAAAGAAAGAAAGAACTGAAAATATCAGCCCAAACATGGTGGGATTACAAAAGCAAATTCTGACCTTTGGTCAAATTGTGGAAAGTAGGTTCCTTAATAAACCTCACTCCCCGAGTGTACACGTTTTATTTACTTTATAGATACAATCTATCATTTATGTAATAAATCTTTTATTGAAAACTCGGATCGTTTGAAAATAGTATCTCCTATTTTACTATGATGGACATCGACATCAGCGGTTTATTTTATTTTTTGTTTTCTCCTAGATAGAAACAGAGCAGCACTCTGGTAGAATGTCGTCTGACATAGAAATGTGTAAAGATTGGGACCTGCCCACGAAGTAGAAGCTTTTCAGTTAATTCATCTATGTCATTCAACAGCGCTTGCAGAATATTCACGTGGACTATACAACGGATGTGGACATAGGGGGATGATACATGCTGGCGTTGTAACTGCATGAGCTAATAGACAGAGAAAAAAAAACATGTTCCATCATCTGGTTTCATTCTGCTCACTACCTCTCCGTCAAAATAAATAGGACACACACAGAAACGCGCGCACATACAGTTGTCTATCTGGGCAACAATCACTCTCTAATACATGTCTCATTAAGAATGACTGATAAATCAATTAGGTTAAGTGAAACGGGTATTTCTCTTCGTATTAATGTATGTAAAAATTCACCAAATGTATCAAATAAAATTAAAAAGAAATAAAAGGATTTACTGTGACTAAAAATTCACCAAGAGGATTGTTCACTCCGAATGCTTTTGTGATAACCTATGGGTGGTTTTCAACGTGTTTAGTGGTGCTATTGCAACTGGTGACTTAGAGATGTTTTTAGTTACCAAACACGGCCAGTATATTATAGCCATATTCGTAGGTAATAAAAGTTATGGGTTAAGCGCTTCAGTTGAGCACACGAGAAAAAAACATACTGAAAAAGTCCTGATTTTGTTGAAGTTATATTTTGGAATACCGTTTGATTTAAAAAAAATGTCGGATATTATATTGATTAATGTCATGAAAGTTCTTTCACATTGGTTGTTTTGTAGTATTTTAAATGGAATTGGCTGAAGTTACAGCAGTTTGTTAGTATGTGCATATTGCTTGTAAGTTTTTATATAAAATGTATTGCTACTGATTTTACTATAAAAATGCATTTTTATACGAAGATGGTGTTTTGTTTTTGTTGGTAGGGGTCTTTATTTTCCCATAGCTGGATCCCTAATAGGTGCTACCACCCTCGAGTCAGGGTGGATCTGGGAACAACAGCAATTAAGAGGTGGTTGTACCTTCCTCAAAACCTTCAGTCTTCCGGATCAGAGATCTTGCTGCCGGATGTAGTATATCATCATACCCAGAACTATATTTTGTCAGACCTATCGGGCTTACTATTAAGACTCGAGTAAACAGCAAAAAAAAGAAAGAAGTCTTTTATTTACTTACACACACACACACACACAAAAATTATCGCAACGATTAAAATTTTAGGTACGTTTCGGCCGACTCATCTTCAGAAAAATAGATTCGTCTGCAAATAAGACGAAGTGGTTGAAAGGAAAAACTATATACAGGGTGTCCATAAAAGTCTTTTTACAATATTTAGAAAATATATAATTTATTTGGATTTTATTGATGGAAATAATCTGTAAAAAATGTTATAAAGTTTAATGTATCTAGTTTTAAGTATATCTAAAATAACTAAGGTGATTTCAGGCATTACTGTGTAAATCAGTTGGCAAATGTTTTCCGTGAACTGCAAAATCGTATTACCTTTTTTATTGCTAATGACGGAGGACATTTGGAAACTGAAATAAAATTTCCATAAAACCTTAAAAAAATGTCTGCATATCATGGAAGAGCCGCTGTGAGGATACCTCTTCTCTCCACTTACAACATTCAGAAGAGGTTGAAGTGGTGCAGAGATCACAATGCCTGGTCTGCAGACCAATGAGAGCAAGTCATATCTCAGATGAGTCCAGTTTTTCTCTTTTCCCAACTTCAGGGCGAATTTATATGTAGAGGCAGCCCAAAGAAGCTTACAAACTTGACTGCCTTCTTTCAACAGTGAAGCATGGAGGTGGATCAGTGATAGTTTGGGCCGCCATATCATGGAAATATCTCAATCCAATAGTTGCCTTGTATGGTAGAATCAACAGCAAAGATTACCTGAACATTTTGGGAGATCATTTTTATCCAATGGCCAAGACTTTATTCCCTGATGGTAACTGAATCTTCCAAGACGATAATGCTCCAATACATACCGCTCGAGTGGTTAAGAATTGGTATGAAGAGCATGAAAGTGAGCTAGAACACATGGAGTGCCCTCCCCAATCTCCAGATATCGATTGTGGTGCATTTTGTAGCGACAAGTTAAAAGCAGCTATCCTCCACCGTCGTGTCTTAAAGAGCTGGAGCAGGTATTAATGTAAGAATGGCTGAAAATTTCTCTGGATGAAGTCAGGGAACTGTATGATTCAATTCCCAGGCGTATTAAAGTTGTATGTGAGGCTAAAGGGGACCAACTCCATATTAAATTCATTTTCTTTGAATTTAACAAGTGTTTCAATTATTTTGTCCAAACCCTGTATATCTAACTTGTTTTCATTTACTTCAAAAACCTTATTCCTTCAATATATGTTGATAAATATAGGTTTTACAAACTAGAATTTTTATGATATATTTCATATACAAGTATAAGTAAGTCATATATATTTATAAGATTTGACCATTTAATTTCCGGAAAAAATGATCCAGGAAAATATCTTTATTTGTGCACGCCTAGTCATGTTCCAACTGCAAAGTTATTCGTTGCCGAGCAGTAGAGGAAGTCATACCTGTTCATGTTCACCAAAAAAAATCAATGAAAGTTTTCTGGAGCAACTGATTAACGTCATCGTAAAGTGTTAGTGAAACATTAACCACATTAAACACATTGGCTGCGAGCGACGAGCTTACTAGTGGTTTGCAGTTTTTTATTATAACGGCGACTATGAGTTATATCGTGCTTCGAATCTGCTGTTGCAAACATAGAGTTTATCGACTGATACTTTTAGTGCAAAAATGTTAAGACTTCAGTTGAAGCTATAAATCAACTCGTAAAAATATTTTATTGCCTAAGTTCGCTATTATAAATTAGGCAATTGAATTCAAATTTCGTAATTGAACTCTGGTAGACAACGTGTTAAATGGCGTATGGTTGAAACGCTGTGAAGAAATCGAGGGTTTTTCAGTGGCCCGGTTCTTCAAGGAAAGGCGGGTTGACATGCACAATGTCGTCCTTGGTATGACGATAAACTAAACCTAGCATTAGTATATAAGATTATTTTCGGATAATCCAACAGCCGGTTCGCTAACCTTTTATAATTTTAAGAATTGGTTCGGGCGAATCAGTGCGAATAGGTAGGATGCCACAAAAGTAGGAAGAAAAGAAGATCGTTGGTAGAAAGATACTTTAAGTATGGAAGTAGAAGTATGGCACTGGAAGTGAGATGTGTGAAGAAGCATAATGGAAGTAGAACACTCGGAATAGAATATTGAAAGCAAGATAGCAGTAGGTTATTGGAAGAACGATAATGGAAGTTTGGTTTCGTTGATTTTGTTTAGCGGCATATCAACTTCTATGGATTATTTGATGCTGAAATATTTTGAACACAATTTTATGGCTTCATCTAAATGTATTTTGAACATGGATTCAACTACAGATAAACTATATTCGCCATATAAAAATGTATTGCTGTCATTTTGCAGTAAATAGATATTTTTGCCATTTTTCTATAAATAAGTATTGTTTTTAATTTTACTATAAATAGGTATTGCTAGTATTTTTATTATAAAAATGTATGTTTATATTTCAATAGTGTTTTGTTTTGACTTCTTAACGGCATGTCAGCACCTTCATGGTCATTTAATTCCCAAATTTAATTTTCTTGGGAGATTTGAATAATAAAATTATGGCAAATTTTATTCTGCTTTCAAATTGAATACATGGTAGATGATACTCAGCTTTTGTGCATATACATATTTAATTAATTCATCGAGTCTGATAGAAATCCCAACAGAATGCAGAAAGCACTGGACGACCGTTTCGTCCTATACTTGGGACTCATCAGCAGTGCGCATCCACTACCGAGAATTGAAACCCTGACAGTTAGGTTTTCAAGCGAACATCATACCAACTGTTCCAAATGGGCCTCGGCGACGAAGAGATTCCAAATCAGACTCAACTTAGCGCCGATCGCTCACATATTCCGTGGCGGAACCATACTGCGTTCTCTGAAACCATAGGACTGTGCCCCCCTGGAGCCACGACTACTCTCACCAAGCCGCTACCAACTGGAGCATTAGAAGTCGGTTCAAGCGATGATAAGCACAGATAGTAATTAGTAGGAGGATTTGATAATTATATTTAATTAATTCATCGAGTCTGATAGAAACCTCAACAGAATGCAGAAAGCACTGGACGGCCGTTTCGTCCTATATATATATATATATATATATATATATATATATATATATATATATATATATATATATATATATATATGTGTTGTGGACATAAGTATTAGAGGCAGTGATATATGTGTTTTATGTTGTAGTTTTGTTGAAGTTATATTTTGGAATACAGTTTGATTTCTTTAAGAAATTGTCGGATATTATATAGATTAATGTGATGAAAGCTCTTTCCTAATGATTGAAGTAGTGTTGGTAAATTTTAATATAAATATTTATTATTGATAGTTCTTTATATAAAAACGTATTGCTAGTATTTTGCTATAAAATGTATTTTTATATTTTCATAGTGTTTTGGGTTTGTTTGAGGAGTCACTATTTTTCCATTGCTGGGACCCTAACAGGTGTTACCACCCTGGTTCAGAGTGAACCTGGGAACAACAGCAATTAAGAAGTGGTTCCAGGCTCCTCAAAACATCCATTTTTTCGATCAGGTGGCCTTGCTGCAAGATGTAGTTTATCGTCATACCCAGGACTGATAATGAATGTAGGAGAGTGGAAAAAAAAGACCATTGGAAGTAGGAAACTTGAAGTAGAATAGAATAAAGAAATAAAAAAAGGAAAATTTTTGGAAGTAGAAAGTTAGAACAACAAATCTGGAATTATAATATTGGAAATCGGATATTTTTAACGCTTTTATCTACTTTCTTTTTTCGTCATTTTTGTCACCCAGACAAAGCGTAAATTAATTCTCCAAATAATTGCTCATTTTCACCATGAAACCTTTAACAATGGCTAAAGCTTGACACTAACAGAAAGGAAGATGGAAATCATTTGTCAAGTTCTATATTTTATGTCAATTTCGCTAATTACTCCCGAAATGAATTAATTTGTTTTAATACTTCGCCCTTCCTTTTTATTTTCCCCTCAATCTATTTAGTGATTTTTTGCGTTGCAACTATTTTTACTTTCTTCGCATGTTCCATCGATCCTCAAAAACCTCCTGCCTTTTTTTTTCCATCGACATAGAAAATATTTTCATTTTAAAAGAAGCTCTAAATTACTGTCAACTCATACTTGTACTCATTCACTGCTGCCTTAATTATATGAAAACGTACTCAATACCATATACATTTTTGTTTGAATCAACATGAAAAATTATTTGTCGACATGTTCTTTAATTTGGAAAATAAATAAAAAAAATTATGACACTATAAAACCAATTTTTTCAAGTCAAACTTTCTTTTTTTATCCGGGTAACTTTTCGACTTTTCCGACTGTGCCTGAGTAATCTTTCAGAAGAATATGGTAAAAAAATAGAATTCGAATATTGGAAACATAATAGTGATATTGGGTCATCAGATGTCGGCTATTGGAAGAAGAATATTAGAATCTGGGTAATGGAAATAAAATATTGGAAATAGGATGCTTGTAAAAGCTTCTTGGAAATACGTAATAGAAAGTAAAACGAAGGAGGATAATAGAAAGAAAAGTATATTTTTGATATTTTTAAGTTGATTAATGAAGTAGTTTAATTAAGTTGGAAGTATGAAGTTGATCTAGAATACTGGAAGTAGAATATGGAAAGAAGTGAAATATTAGAAATATATATATATATATATATATATATATATATATATATATATATATATATATATATATATGGGAAGGTGTTATGTAGAAAAAAAAAAGAAGTGGAATATAAAAAAATGAAGTAGTAATGTATATAACGGCAGAAATTTATGGAAGCAGTATGCTGGAAGTAGGATGCTGGGAGTTGGATATTGGAAGTAGGATAAAAGTAGTAGAATATTGCAAGCGAAATATTGGAAGTAGAATATTGGAAGTATAATATTGGAAGTAGTGCACTGAAAGTTGGAAGTTGGATGTAGAATAGCAAAAAGTAGGATATAGAATTAGAATATTGGAAGTAGGATAGAAGTAGATTGATAGGAAGTCTTTTATTGGAAGGTATGAAGTTGATTTAGAATATTGGAAGTAGGAGTTGGATTAGAAGCAGAGGATATATTGGAAATAGAATATTGTAAGTAGAATTCCAGAAGTAGGACGTTTATGTAGAATATTGGAAGTAGGATATAGAAGTAGAATATTGGAAGTAGTGCATTGGAAGTATGAAGTTGGATGTAGAATATTGGAAGTAGGATATAGAAGCAGAATATTGAAGATAGAATATTGAATTTTAGAATATTGAATATTGAGTAGGACGTTGCATGTAGAATATTGGAAGTAGGATATAGAAGTAGAATATTGGAAGTAGTGCATTGGAAGTATGATGTTGGATGTAGAATATTGGAAGTAGGATATAGAAGCAGAATATTGGAAGTAGAATATTGGAAGTAGAATATTGGAAGTAGGACGTTGCATGTAGAATATTGGAAGTAGGATATAGAAGTAGAATATTGGAAGTAGTGCATTGGAAGTAGGATGTTGGATGTAGAACATTGGAAGTCGGATATAGAAGTAGAATATTGGAAGTTGGATGTAGAAAATTGAAAGTAAGATATGGAAGCAAGATATTGGTAGCAAAATAAAGGAAGTAGAATTTTGTAAGTAAAATTTTGGCAGTAAAATGTTAGAAGTAGAACATTGGAACTATTGTACTGGAAGTCGGAAGTTGGATGTAGAATATTGGAAGTAGGATATAGAAGCAGAATATTAGTAGTAGTGCACTGGAAGTAGGAAGTTGGATGTAGAATATTAGAAGTAGGATATAGAAGCAGAATATTGGAAGTAGAATATTGGAAGTAGTGCATTGGAAGTAGGAAGTTGGATGTAGAATATTAGAAGTAGGATATAGAAGCAGAATATTGAGTAGAATATTGGAAGTAGTGCATTTAGGAAGTTGAATTAGGAACTTGGATGCAGAATTGGAAGTCGTGCACTGGAATTAGGAACTTGGATGTAGAATATTGGAAGTAGTGTGATGGATTTTGGATGTAGAAAATTGAAAGTAAGATATGGAAGCAAGATATTGGTAGTAAAATAAAGGAAGTAGAACATTGTAAGTAAAATTTTTGCAGTAGAATGTTAGAAGTAGAATATTGGAACTATTGTACTGGAAGTCGGAATTTGGATGTAGAATATTGGAAGTTGCTTAAAGGAAGTCGAATTTTGCAAGGAAAATATTGAAAGTTAGGATACTGGAAGTACGAAGTTAGGTGTACAATATTAGGAGTATGATGTTGAATCAGAATATTGGAAGCAGGATAAATGAAGTCGCAATTGTAAGTAAAGTAGAATTATTTACATTATTTAAATTGTGTGGACAGTTGTCCACATCGATATTTAGGTCATGTGTCTTCGAGGATAAAGGGTTGGTTTGATCCAGCGTCTTGGTCCAAAGAGTTGAATTCAATAACTTACTCCGGCAGTGGTGATGAACAAAAACTTGGATAGTTGATTTAAAGGGAGATAACTGAGTAACCTGGAAGAAACATGACACGTGGAACTAGAGAAATGTAACCCGGTGGACGAAATAAAGGGATAGGTTCGAAATTCTAATCACCTGAAGAAAGCCAGAGCATGCAACGGTCGAAACATCGTGAATATGGTAATAAAGATGATGACAACAGTCCAAACATTGTAAAACATTACTATACCTTATCTCAGAAGTATAGGCAGAATATTAGAAATCTGAATATTGGAAGTAAGCAATTGGAAGTAGGATATTGGTAATGGTGTCTTAGAATTAGGAATTTGGATGTAGAATATTGGAAGTAGGATAAAGAAGGTAGAATTTACCAAGTAAAATATTGGAAGTTTGAATAATTGAAGAAGAATATTTAAAATGAAATATTAGAAGTAGGGTATTGGCAATGGTATCTTGGAAGTAGAAATTTGGATTTAGAATATTGGAAGAAAGTCGAATTTTGCAAGTAAAATATTGGAAGTTTGAATAATGGTAGAAGAATATTTAAATTGAAATATTATAAGTAGGATATTGGTAATGGTATCTTGGAAGTAGGAATTTGGATGGAGAATCTTGGAAGTGAAGTCGAATTTTGCAAGTAAAATATTGGAAATTTGAATAATAGAAGAAGAATATTTAAATTGAAATATTAGAAGTAGAGCCCAAGATGTAGAAATGTTGAAAGTAAAATATTATCAGTCGGATACTGGAAGTAGGATTTGTAAACAGAATATTGGAAGTAGGATAAATAGGTATAATTTTACAAGTGAATTATTGGAAGCCCGTTTATTGTTAACGTTTCCATCAATTTCCCTTTCATCTTCTTTTTCAAACACTGTCTTATTTGTTCTTGAAATATTTGATCATTCTTGCCATGAATTTTTGAACAATGGCTGAAGCTTGACACAAACAGAAATCTGAATTTGGAAATCATTTCTCAAGTTCCATGTTTTATGAGCGTCAATTTAGCTAATTACGCCTGAATTTAATTAATTTATTTTAATTCTTCGCCCCTCCTGTAACAGGGTGCCTCAGTAAAATGAAGTCTGTCTATGCAATCCCTTTTTTAATTTTTCATTTTGAATCGTTTCCTCAAACCCTTTTTTTTATCTTTTTCTTTTCATTGCGCTGATTTACCAGTTCTACGCATGCCCCGTCAACCATCAATCATGGCGTCAATAATGCACCTTATTTCACCTTCATTTATTCCATGATATTAAGAATACTCTATAATGTCTTACTTGGAGGATTCATTGCGACATTGAATATTTCGAACCTTAATCCATGAAATCTACGTTTTCGTTTGAGTCATCGTTAGAAATTGATGTCAGAGTAGACTTTTATATTTTATATTGGTAAATAAGGATAGATTTATTAGACTATAAATTTGGGCTTCTCAGTCCTTTATCCTTCGTCCCGCATGAATATTTGATCAAACAGTCCGAAAAGAACATAACCTATATACTAGTATATAGTGCTTGATTTTATAAGGTCTTTAAGCAAAAAATAGGGGGTCACACTATACATAAGTAATTTTTTTGAAGTGGTTAAAAATTATGCATTTTCGGTATTTATCATTTCACCCACGGGAAACGAATATGGCACAAGGCCGGTTTTATTGTGGGTTTCTCCGAGCCCGTAGGCTCGGCCAAAAAAATAGCCTTTTGAAGCCGATTAGACGGGTTCAGGCCCTGTCTACCTCCCCGGACGAAACCTTGCCCTTCGGCAAAGCTTCGTCCGGGTTCCTCTCTGCAGAAGGCGTGCGCAGTCAAAGACCGCGAGACGCCATTTTCGGTTACCAGTTGCATTTTACACATATAATTTATTTCTGGAGTGGTTAACTACTATGGTATTTTTGTTTTACGCATACATTTTCTTCATTTAACGTTTATGCAATTTAATCCGTCTACCGTTAACTAACGTATTTGACGGTATATAGGACGCATCGGTGTATAAGACGGACCCCAATTTCAGCAGGGCAAATCAAGAAAAAATTAGTAATTAATGAAATTAGTAACATTATTAGTAAATGTTATAGCCTATACTTATGAGGTATTATTTTGGTTAACAAGCCATGATTACATTTAAATGAAAAATTATAGGAATAAAGAACACGGGACCATAAAAACTTTATTATATCCAAAGGTAAGAAAACAAAATAAAAATCAAGCAATTATTACAATTGTGCAAAACACTACAGTTACCATTAAAATTTATTAAAAATTTAACGTTATATGATCTGTAAAACCTGTGTCTTGTAAACGTCTTAATGGAATAATTAGAAGATAAAAATTCTGATTGTATTTATACTAATGCAACCGGAAGTCATCGCGAAAAATATTAAAGAAACAAATATATTTTACAAATATTTAATTTGAATTTATTGCATATAATTTTCGTGAAACAAACTACTAAACATGATGAATTAATATAATGAATATTATCATTAACACTTAATCGGCATAACACCCTTTTAAATAATGGCAATAGGTATATGATAGTTACTCTAAAGTCTAAGCTAATAAGTAGCTAATTTCGGCCGACTATCGCGAATTTTAAAACTATATATAACATATAAGACGCAGGGGAATTCCAAAAGATATTGTTAGTAAAAAATAAAGTTCACGTTATATGTTGTCAAATATGGTAATTTCTCCAAAGCATTGATGAGCGAGTTATTGGTTTGGGAGGGGGAAAGACGCTTTGCGTGTAGCAAATTATAGCCAAAATTGACAGATGCCGTGGTCGAGTGAAGAAAGCTAAGGAACATGTAATGTTAGTATAAGTAGTAATGAAAAGGAAGAAAGAGAAAGGGAAAGAAAGAAACAAATGGTAAAATATATAATATAATAAAATTAAAAAATATATAAATGAACGAAATATTGATAAAAAACTGGAACATTATTGTTAAATTAATAAATAATTTATTTAATTAAAATAGAATATAATAAAATATTTTAAATATTTTAATAATAAAATAAATAAATATTAAAAACTGAGAGGAATAAGTGTGCACATATATTGATTCACATGTGTACATATGTGCAGATAAACTTATGTACATACACAAGAGTCAACACACACACACACACACTCACATGTATGTATATATATATATATATATATATATATATATATATATATATATATATCACCATACACGTATAGATATAAATACATAGACAAACTTAGTATGTATCTCCCTAACTTTCCCCCCCGATCATAACATAAGGACGAATATTTTAATAAAATTTTCTCGGACATTCAAGCCGGTAAATGTTATTAATACTGTTTATTATAAAACAAACCATTTACTTAAATATTTTTTTATCTATAAAAGAATGTATAAACATAAAAATGTCTTTTATATTTATATATATATATATAAAGACATTTTTTCATTATATATATATATATATATATATATATATATATATATATATATATATACATGTACATGTATATTTTTTAATATTTTTTTTATTTCAAATTTTTGTAAAACATAGGATAATTGTCCATTCCACAAAATGTTTAATATCTAAAAAAAACCCCAAAAACCCCTTAACTAATTAGACTTTTTTTCCAGGTTTTCAAATAAGACGTTTATCCATCTCGACACCATTTGTTATAAGAATCACTGAAAAACCCTTTTAGTTACTCACTTAGAAAGAGAACAGGTTAACATTAGTTTGTGTCATCCCCACTATGTTTTCCCAACTGATCAATGGTCTTCAGCAATGGCACCAACATTCATACTCTGGCTTCCATCTTCAAAGTCCATTCAAGAACCATCAAGAGAAAGGGGGAATAAGTTTAAATAAAAGAGGAAACAGTGGAGAGGAAAACTGGCTCAGGAGGTCACAACAGGAAGAAGGATCATCATTTCAACTCAATTCTTATTGTTCCAAGTAGAGTCCAATAATGTTATAAAAACCTCAGAGAAATCAATAAAGATATCTTTAATCATTTCTAAGATACAACAGTTCAAAGCTTAATCTAACGATTAGTGAATTTTGCTGTTACACGATTTGAACAATTTTGCTGTTACACGATTTGAACAATTTTGCTGTTACCTTTATATTTTAGAACAGACTGTGTCCTATAGCCTATAATTTCCCACTAATACTCCTATTATTTGCACGTCCCTTGGGCTCTGCTACGGAGCAATTAGCCTTTTTGTTCGGGTGCGGAAAAAAAAAGAAGTACAATATTACGGTATCTACTCGATCTACCCGCTAGGATGAGATATAACACAAAGTGGGGACCCGAGCGCGTACAACCGGGCAAGGGATAAAATTTTAACATCCCAAAAGCAACCGTCGGTCGAATTTTAAATTTGATGCGAGAACTTGATCCCTACCTCTGGTGCAATGGGCGGGCGCGGTTTCAGGCAGCTGTTGTTCAGGGGGGATTTTTTTCTAAGTATAATTTTTTCAGTTGCTCCTCTGTTCTTTAACAGAATGCCCCTTATTGCACTCTGTCTAAAGAAAGAAAAATTTGATGATGATAAGCCTGCGTTAGAAATCCCTCCAAATATTACACAGGAAATGACAGGAACTAACTCAAGATGGCTATCGACTAGAAATAACGTTTGAAGAGTTAAACAAAAAATCTGTCGGGTTAAGAAATAAAAAATCTATTGCTTCTTTAGAAATTGTTATATTTACATTTCGGATACGAGACTAGGCAAATATGACCTTTTGTGTATCTGGGAAGGATTGGGCTTAAAGGCAGTATTCGGCCTTGTTTGTTCGGTGACGCCCTTCGAGGCCGTGTCTAGTTAGTGCAAGTCAGCTCTAACGATGGTTTTTCCTGCAAAGGTCGGCGGACGTCTGAATCTTGCTGGAAATGGCGAATATTTTTCTTTAATAAGATTTCTCGAATATTGAGGCCAAAAATTTTATAATATTGTATATATATATATATATATATATATATATATATATATATATATATATATATATATACAGGATGCGACAGATAAATTATAGGCTAAATTTAGCAAGAATGAAAGTAACACTGACATCTCATTTTAACAGATATATTTACCAAAATTACTCAAAGGTATCTTGAAATAATAAAAAGTCAATTTATTCAATAAAATCGCCATTGGCCTCCGGACGACTTCGGAATCTCCAGCATATCTTTTGGGTGGTCTGTTTTTGAAGTTGGTGAATGCTACCATTATCCTTGCCTTCAGTTAATCTTTGGTGTTATAAGGAGTTTTAATGCCTGTAAAATTAAGTTGCCCAAATACATAATAATCAATTTAGGGTTATTTGATATGGGAGTTAGGTGCCCAGATAAAAGTTTTTTGATTTCAGCCATATATAAATCATCCTGTTTAATATTTTAAAAAAAAGTATATTACTGTTGCTAAACATAAGGTCTTCCAGCAGCTACCCTCTTGACCCAGGGCAGCACTACCTCCCCAAGGCAGTTTATGTAAGCCCCCACCTTGAGTCTGAGATCACGTGGGAAGATGAATGAAGGCATAACGTCGCCATGACTTGACTGGATATATGATTCAACTCTTTGCGAATTCTCTGGACTGTCAGATTGATTTATTTATACTCTAAATTTCTAAATTTTTAAGCTTCAAAACGAATGGCAAGCAGTACAACATGTCGTTTACAAATTTTATATATAGAGAATTGCATCATCTTGCTTTTTTTTTTCGGAATTTTACAACCGATCCTAATATACAGTGGATTCGACGAAATCAAAAACACGGAAGCGCATGTGCGAAATAAAAAAAATGGCGTCATTTTACAGCAATTCTACTATATATGTATATATATATATATATATATATATATATATATATATATAAAGAAATATAGTCTTAAGGTGTGCTATATTTATGGAATAAAGTGCTCAATATCAGAGATAGAGCGTGTGTAAATATAAAAGTGAACATAGAAGTCAACACTTAGAGGCGACAGTCTGTTTCATGCTGATGCAATCGTCAGGCCACATATATATATATATATATTGATCTTGCTTATTCATTTAATCAACTAATACATCTATCGTTATTTCTATTCCATTTCAATCCTATCTGATAACCTTCCACGACCTTACTATCTTTTGTTTTTGTAAGGTCGTTAATTTATTTTTCTTTAAAATTGTGTATGTTAAAACAAATTTGTCCTTATTATGATATTTTATCGTCATAAATTTTATTATTTTGGTTATTTTTTTATTATCATTTTTTTTGACCTTCAGTATTTTTCTTATTCTTTTATCTTCTTGCTCTTTCATATATTTTTATTATTATTTATATTTTCTTTGATTTCTGGCGTTTACACATTTCTTTCCGGGTCCTTCCTAGGGACCTAAGGTTAGAAATGGCATCATGACACTTTCCACTGACAAAAAAAAAATTACATAGATAAAACCCTTCGTAAAGTGTGGGCTGTACTTGTCAGAACAATTTTTTGTATCTCTCTGAGGCATGGACTTCCAGGAATCCCTTCAATTAGTCTACTGCAATCTTTTCCAACCAGTCCTAGGGCACCAACTACAACAGGGATTGTTGATGTTCCCATATGCCACATTTTCGAGATTTCTATTTCAAGGTCCATATATTTTGACAGCTTTTTGAATATCTTCATAGATACATTGCAGACAGCAGGGACTGCCATATCAATAATAAGGCCCTTTTTTTGTTTGTGATCTTTAATAACAATATCTGGACGGTTGGCTTTGATTGTTCTGTCAGTGTGTATTGTGTAGTCCCATAGAATTGTAACAGGTCCTATCTCCGTAACCGGGTCTGGGTGGTGTTCATCCCAATTTCTTTCAGTTTCCTTCGCGTAGAAGTTGCAGATTTTCCAGTGCAGATATTGACCCACTCTGTCATGCCAGGTTTTATATTCAGTGGGTGCCAATATCGTGCAACCTGATACAAGATGATCAATCGTTTCTGGATATTTATCACAGAATCTGCATTTTGGGCTAACACAATATTTTAGTATATGTGCTTGATAATTTTAGTTAACAAGCATTGATCCTGTGCAGCAAGGATAAAACCTTCAGTTTCATTTTCAACCCTGCATACATAGCCACTGATGGGTACGGGTTATTTGTCTTTTATTATTCTTCTAAATTTTATTATTTATTAGTATTATTTATTTTCATTTTTTATTATTCATTTGATTATTATTTTCTCATATTTATTTTTTAAATTTTGTTTAATTTTTTTTTATTTTTTAACTTATTTTTTATTTATTTAAATTATCTATTTATCCATTTTATTATTTTCTATTTTTTTATTATTATTAGATTTGGAAATTTTTGTTTAAACAAGGAGAACATGCATTTTTTGTTCTTTGGTTTATAACTAATATTTATTTTGGTATATATCTTAAAAATTTTTCAAATTTTCTTCATGTTTATTTTTTATTCTGTCTTATTTTAATTTTGTGATTCATTTTTGTTGCCTATTTTGGGAGAAAAAAAAAAAAAAAAAAAAATACAAGGTTTTTTCAATCCCCGTCTCTATTTTCGCCAAATATTTTGCCTTTTAAATTATCCATTAGGGGGTTTAATGTTTATATTTTTTCATAATGCCTCCAAATTTTTTTCCTTTTTTTTCTGTTTATCTTTTTTTTCTTTATTTTTTTTCTTTTTTTTTTTCTTTTTCTTTTAAATTTTTCAAATTTTTTTTTTTTTTTAAAGAATTTCTTTCTTTTTTTTGAAATAGCTATTTGATAAGGTAATTAATTTTTTTTATTATCTTTGATTTAATTTTTTGATAATATAGTCTAAGTTTAATAAATCATTGGAATTTTTTTTTATATAAATAGATTTGATTTTTCATTTTTTTTTTTATTTTATTAAATTTATTTAATTATATCAAAATCATTTTTTTATCATTCAAAAACACACACACACACACACAAACAACACACACACACAATATATATATATATATATATATATATATATATATATATTTCCATATATGGATATAGAAGAAAATAGTATGAAGAAAAAATATAGAAAAAAAACAAACAAAATCTTAAATAAAATTATTTTTATTAATGTTAATATAAAACAACGTCGGACGTTTATATCTAATTTTAGACCATCAATTTAACATATTTATTAAACATGATTAAAATTATAACATATAAAAATTTTTTGATTTTTTTTATAATATGGAGGAAAATATTTTTGAAGATATTAAGATTTCTTAATATTCCTATATAACGTAGAATTTTTGAACTGTTTTTTCATTTAAAATAGTTCAATAATTTTAATAAATATTTTAATATTTTTAATTCATCTTAAATGAATTTTCACAACATTTTAAGAAAGACGACGACGAAAATCATATTTAAACGGAATTATGATCTTTATAAAAATTTCAGTATCTGTTTGGATTAGTTGTGCTCTTATGTCCATCGTTTTTTTAATATTTGAAATTTTATATGTTCTAATGTTAATTTGTTTTAATAAAATTTTGATGATGGTCTAAAATTTTTTTAAAAACGAAAAATTTTTGATTTTATATTAACAAAAATTTGCATAACATATTAAAGTTTTTGTTCGTTTTTTTCTGTATATTTTTTCAAATATATAAATATATATATAAATATATATAAAATATATATATCAAAATATGAAAATTTTAATAAATGTTTTTTATAAAATAATTAAAATTCTTTTTTATATTTTAATATAAATAAATTTATCGAAATTTCATATTTTAATTTTGATGAAAAGAAAAATTTTATATATAAATATGGGGAAGAATTAGAACATTATACAATTAAAGGAAAAAAATTATAAAAGGGAAAAAGGAATATAATCTCAATTACATCTATCATCATTTAGTTTCTCATACCAAGTTTAATTCTTTTTGAGAAAATATTAACATCAGAAAAGAAATTCAATTTAAAAATAAAAAAAAAAAAAAATTTTTAATAAATCAAATATCAAAACAAACAATGAGACATTAAAAAAAAAAAAATAAATTTATTCCTTTTAAAATTAGAATTCCTTTTATTTGTCCATCTTATCTTCAGAATTTAGAAATATTTGTGTATAAATATGAAGCATAAAATATAATATATATTCTAAAATGATGATACATTATAATCAAACACGAAGCTTTTTCTCAGTTTTTAAAATAATTTTTTTTATTTTGGAACGATATTTTTCATTTATTAATTTTTTTAATCAAATATTTATATATATATATATATATATATTATTCATACAATTTTTTATATATATATATATATATTGTTATATATATATATATATATTTATATCAAAGCAGACAAACATGAAAATACAATTTCCAATTTGTTTAGAATTAAAATTTTTCGACAGACAGACATTAGAAATTCGTTGTATGGTTTTTCAGAAATGAATTTCCTATTTTTTTTTCATCACAATCTAGAATGACATGCAAGACCTTTTCAACAGGATTTTGCAGCTCATTTTTTTTAAAAATTTATAAAACGTCTTTCCTTTAGAAATTTCAGTTTAATATCAAAATCATCGTCTTCCGGATATTGGTTTTCCATCCTTAATGTACATGCAAGGCATGAATTTTTCATTAAATATTTGAACATCAGACATCAAAAAAAAAAAAATTGTTTATTAAAAACAAAAAAATTTCCTGTTTTTATAAAAAAATAATTTATTTATTGGGAGGATTCATCATTCATAAAACAAAAAATTTTTTTTGATTTTGATTTCTTGAAGCATTTGAGGGTTTCATTATGAAAAAATCACAATCTTTTTTTCAATTTTAGAAATAATGAAATTTATTCTCAAATTAAATGTTTGGAGAATTCAAATTTTTAACAAGTTTTTTTTTCTTTAATTAAAACTTTTCTTTTTTTAGTTGAGAATTGAAAATTAAAAAAATGACCCTCATTTGACCTTTGAAAAAAAATGCAGATTTTTTGCCTTACTATTGGGTAGGACCAAAAAAAAAAATTCTTTCGAATTCAAACCGTCAAATATGAGGGATCAGTATCTTTTATACACAATTTTTTTTAGATTTAAAAATTGTTTTTTTCAAAAATTTGTTTTCTTATCCTGCTCATAACTCTTTTGAATCAAAAATTATATTCACAGATTTTTTGTGACCGCCACCATTAAAAAAATATCTTAAACGGATAAAAAGATAGGATGATGAAAAAAAAAAAGGTAAACAAAATTGATGTTAAAAAGATTAATTTTTTTTATTTATATTTTTTAAAAATATTTATCTGCAAAAATTTGTTGAATTTTGTAATCCAAAAATTGATTTTAATTGGATGTTTTCATTAAAATTTAAATATAAGATAGAAAAATTTTTGAAATGGTGATTTAAAAGATTTCTTTTTTTCAATGATTTGAATAAATTTTAAAAAAATTATCACCATATTAAGCAATCATAACATTTGTGATAATTAACTGTATTTTGGAATGTAAAACATTTCAAAATTTCATTTCAGTTTGAAGATTAAATATAAATGTTTAAAAATTAATAAGAGAAGAAAAAATAAAAAAAAAAGGAATAAAAAATTATTTCAACTGGTATTTTAATTTTTGCTTAATGTTTGTCGCATGTAAGAATTTATGAAAATATTTCTTAATAAAAATTGTTTTATATCCATTTTTTGATATTTATGAATTGGATAATACTAATTTGAATTTTTATTTTTAGTGAGTATAAATTTTGAAAAAAATGTTTTTAGTTTCCAAAACATATTAAATATTTGGGAATTTTTTATATCTTTTATATTTTTTATATAAATGATTTAATTTTCCTTTTTAATTTTTAAATTGGGTTCTCAAAAATGTACCGAAAAAATTACTAAAAAACAATGTTAAACTTCTGGGGGACATTTATCTTCATTTGAAAACATTTCTTTTTCTTTCTTTAATAAACTTTGTATGAATTTCAAAATGAAATCATTCTAAAAAAATTAAAAAAACTATTTAAAAAGTGATTTAAAAATCTTATTTTTAAATGATATGATTTAATTTAAAAAATTTTTGTTAATAACGATTATATTACCATTTGAAATTTTTATATAAAAATATTTTTTTTATAGATTTATATTTTTCAAATTTTATTAAAAACAAAAATTTTATTAATTTAAGAACACTTTTTTTTTTCATATTTTATATATTACATTTTTTTGGAATGTGCTGACAAACGGAAACAAGAAAAAGTTTAAAAAATAAACTTTACTGGAAAAAGGACGAGAGAAAAACATGTCTTGATTCAAACCCATCCATTCAATTCTTCAATAAACAAAAATTTAATATATTGTTTTTTTAAACGAAAAAAAAAGAATTAATTTGATTTGTTTGAAAAAGAGAAATTCATTACACTATTAACATCTAAAATTTTTTTATTAATTGAGGATTATTTTTTTATCAGATTTAATGCAAATTTCAAAAAAATAAAAATTTCAACTTATTTTAGTAAAGGAAATGAATATAAAGATGGATGTTTATATTGATTTTTTGTTTTAAAATTGATTTAAAATATTAAAAGAATTACATATATAATAATAGCAACATTATCATTATCAATATTATTTTATATTTGGGATTTATTATTGACTTGAATTTTCTTTAATTATTTAAAAAATCTTGAATTTTGAAGTCTGAAAATATTATCTTCAAATGAATTAAGATCAAATTTAATTTTAACCCATCAAAAAATGATCAAGTAAAAAAATGAAAATTTTTGGTTTCATCGTTTACTCTATCTATTGTTACGGTTTTTTGGGTATATATATATATAACTAGTGAGCGAGTCAAAATGACTTATTTCCCTTTATAGTCGACCAATAGAAGGTTGACCAATCAGAAGCCGCACAACACTGTATCCGTCGTGTATAAAGGCGGCCATCTTTGTTTTTCCTACCGGAAGGACCAGAGGCAACTTGTCCGGCGAACATGACAGACGGAAGAACTACGCTCTGCTACTTTGCTGCGATATCCACTGCGAACCTGCACTACGCTTTCCTACTGTCTCCGAAATATTCACTACCAATCTCTGGATTCTATACTCGAAGACGACCGTCATGAAAATGTTTAACATCTATCGCATGATTAACAAAATCCAAAAGTTTATCATATTTTGTCTGTCTTCAAAGATCAGAACGAACAGGAACCCTTTTCAACCTTTTGTTCAACTTGAATTGATTTCAAACAGATTGTTTGTAATAGAAACTTTTCCATCTGATTATGAAACACATGGTTATTACAAGAAATAAATTGCATTGTCTACCATTTATATTTGATCATTTGCAATAAATGTATTACCAAGTGATAGAAAAAAAACTCAGATTTCTTTTTTCAGATAAAAAAACTAGTTTGATTTTCAAAAGTTCAGACTTTTCTCTTTTGGAAAATTTGTATCAGAATTTGATGAACATGATTTTGAGTCTTAGCATTCATTCTAAAAAGAATAAATCAAACAATATTTTTGTTGAAACTTGACTAATGCATGGAATAATAATGCAACACAAAATGTACTTAGAACAAAATGTATTGAAACAAGAAAGTGTACACAATATTTACATATAGTCTTTTTTGTATATTCCTGGTAAGACCGTTCCTGGAGAATGTGTTGACTGAGTCGCAGTCGGGCAGAGTCTCTGGTTGAATCTCTTGATTCCTCCTCTCTTCCCGGTACCAACCATATTTATATGGTCGGTACTCCACTATGCAAATTAGGTGGATCCTACCACAACAAAATTTTGGGACAAAATATATGATTCTGATATTCTTACCAGAGCCTTGAATATTTTTTAAGGCATCATTTAAAAATGATTAAATTGGACCAAACGTCATTTACTTGAAATAATCCCAGATGCAACTTTTGTTTATATGAAAAAATCCTTTTCTGATGCAACAGAACGGTGAAAATTTATTAATTTAATCTACTTATCTATAAAATCTCAGACCTTTTCTTTTGTGTGTGTGTTTTGTGTGTGTGTGTGTGTGTGTGTGTGTGTGTGTGTGTGTATGTGTAACGTTTTATATATTATATTTATTTTGAAACCATTTTTCAATTAATCAAAAAAAAAAGGACTATATAAAAAAATTGTATTAGTTCAAAATATCATTAAAATAAATAAAAATTTTATTTTTTTACACAAAAATCAATTAAATCCACAAATTGAAATTTTTTCAGAGACATCGATTTTAAGGTAACAATCTTTTTTTTTGTTGATTATTTTTTGTTCCTTTAAATAGAATTTTCGATTTCCTCATTTTTTTCGATAAAACAAATTATTTTTTTAAAATTTAAAAATAATATTATGTCAGTTTTTTTTCTTTATTTTACATTCAGAATTTTAAAAATAAATTTATTTAACAAGACAATTTTTTATAAAATAAAAATTCAATTTTTGTGCTATGGACCGATTGAAAACAATGTTTTTGTTTGATTTTATAAACCAAAAAAATTAAGACATGCGGGGCCCGTCAATTATTAAACAATAATCTTAAGTCAATTTTATTTTCAGTCTTTTTTGTTGATGGTGGATTCACACACACACACACACACACACACACACACACATACATATATATATATATATATATATATATAATAAATATATATATATATATATTTATGTTTTATTAAGCCTTGATAATTAAAATGAAAAAAATTTATTAGAAAATTTTTTAAAAAAAACAACCAAAAACAAAAATTATTTTGAATAATTTAATAAAATTTACCTTTTTCTGAAAAATTAAATTTTATTAATATTTTGGAAAAAAGATTGGACTTCAGCAAATAAAATTAAAAAATTTTTGATTATGAAAACAACCCAGTTTGTTAAATCTTTAATGTTAAATTTAGGAAAAATTTATTGAGCTAAGAGAGCTGAATTTAAATTGTTTAGTTAACCCCTCAATGATGAAGAGCAAAAACATCCATTATTAAAATTTTGATAAGGATGCAAAAAAATGAAAAAGTTAAAAATGCAAAAAGTTTTATATTAATTAAACATTATAAAATAAATGTATCAAAATATATGTTATTTACGAAGTTATAAAAATTATAATATTAAAACAATGAACATCTGTTATTGGAAATATCCAGTTCGGAACATTTAGTTTTTCGTATGAAAATAATAGGAAAGCAAGGAAAATTAATGAACTTTAAAAGATAAAATAAATTGAAAATACATCCAATTATTTAAAAAAAAAGATATTTGATATAAATTAAAAAATATATTTGGTGAATTAGGATTATAGATATATGAATTTGGAAAATTCAACAAACGTTTTATGGGTAGGATATTTTGTAAAAGTTCAAAATGTTATTGAAAATTTCATAGAGCGGCAACATAAAAAATTTCAAATATATGACCCTTTTCAGAAAAAATAAAAAGAATCATCCATTATATAAAAAAAAAATGTGGACATTTGCTGGATGGAATGGAAAATGTTATTAGATCAACTGAAACAAAATATAATAATAGTATCCGATAAAGATATTAAAATGAACCAAATTATAGCAAAACAGACTATTAAAACGATATTCTGTAGAAAATCAATCTTTTATTTAATAATATTAACATATACACACAAATATAAACATTATTTAAAAATATAAAATAATAATTAATCTAAACGATTACCATCAATGCCAGAAAAAACATTTGAAATTTTTGTATCGATTTTTTTACATATATTTAATATATATATAAATTATATGTTAATTAATTTTGTTTTCTTGTTAATTAATTTTAATTTTAACTAATTTGGAAAAAATTCTATCATGATTCATTCCTTTTTATTAAGCATTTTTTAAAATATGTGAAATTAATTATGACATTATTATAAAAAATTACAAAAATTTTGTAAAGATTTCAAAAAAATTTTTTTGAAAAAAAATTAAATTTTTTTTTTAAAATTTTTCAGGCTTTGTTTATAAGAAGATAGTATAATGTTGCCATTGTAATTTCTGATTACATTATACAATTTTAACAATGGATCACTGGAAAGGACAAATTAACTAATTTTTTTCTATATTAACAAAAAACGGCAATTTTAAAAGAATTTTAAATCGGATTTTTGTTAATTCAATTAATTTATGCTATTTTTTTAGTTTTTGGTCGAAATGAAAATTTAAAATAGACAAGATTATATCTTATGAAATATCCAATTAATTAAGTTAATCATTGAACATTACTAACAAACGGAGGATAAAAAAAAAAATATCATCAGTAATTTTTAATTAGTAAATAAATGAAATATTTGGAAATATTTTGGACCACTAAAAATAGTTGCCTTCATTATTAAAGATGATTTGATATAAAAAAATCAGCACTTGAACCAAACGGATAATTTAATATCACACTTATATTATTATCGTTTTTTCATATACGTTTGCAAACATCACCGTTCGACCTGAAAAAAAAAAAAAAAAAAAATCCTTTAGCTGGCTCATATCAATTGGATTTGCCTTTGATTTTTTAGATTTTTGTCAATGACGTTGAAATATCGGTTCTTTCGATACTGAATTTAACAACATCAATGATCAAAAATAGATTTTTCCTTGAGAATACCAATATTTCTAAACTTGGATTGCCATTTCCTTAATCGATAATGACTTAGAATTGGAGCCATCCAAGTTCATTTCAACTCGAGTTTGTTAACTTTTTTTAAAGTTTAGCGGGGAACAAAAAGTATAAATACATCTCTATATCTTTATCTATGGGTTAATTTAATTATTATTATTTCAAAAATTTTAAATGGATAAACTATTTTTTGACTTTAAATATATAACAAAAGGTAGGTTATTATATTTAAAATATTGCAAATCAGTATTCGATTTTAAAACCGTGGAAATCCTATATTTTACATATAGTAAATAGTTATGCGTCATATAAAATATATTATAAAATTACTTTCCATGTTTGAGGTTTAGAAATTTGAGTTTTTGTTATTTTTTTCTGTGAATTTGCCATTTCTTTGAAAATTAAGTATACTGTTTCAATAAGTAAACCAAACCTATACTAAAAATATAAAGATTATGCTATTTTTTATAAAAGAAAATTTCTATTTAAGATCATTTTCATCGCGCACAAAATAGTAAAAGATGTCAGGATACTTATTAAAAGATTACAATATTATTGATAGGAAATATTTAGAGAATAAGATATTATGATATATGACTGAAGTCTAAACAATATATTCAATTTATTATACTATTATTCACGTAAAATTTCTTTCTGCCACTATATGTGTGAGTGTTAATGAATGTGGTCTCAAGGGCGTACAAAAAGTGAAAGCTTGCGGTCATATCGGTTCAGTATTTTTTTCTTCCCAACGTCAAACCTCGTAAGTAAATTGAAGACGTAAAAATATAATACAAGTTATATAAAAAATATTTATATATAATATATATATTATAACTTAGTAAATATTTACGTTGGGTTCGTGAAATTTCAAAAACCAACAAATAAATTTCCTTTAACAGTTTATTAAAACAATTTTTTTGAACGTAACGGTACATACATACATTTTTTTTTAAAGTCCACAAAACAGTTTTTATTTTTATTTGATGTCATTTCTTGTAGAACACACAGGGAGAGTCTGATATTATTAAAATATATTAATAACAAAGGAAGATTCCTTTATGATTGACCCATATCATACGATTAAATTATGTAAGTGTATATAAAATGCATTTAATTGTATCATATATAAACTTGATTGGAAATACATGACAGTGGAAACACCAATCACCTGGTTACAATGTAAATGGAAATAAAAACAGAAACTATAACATAAACTCCACGGTTTAAATCTAGCCATTCAATGAACTGATCCTCGATGCCCGATCAGATCTCGAATCTGGTCGAGTTTTATTCTTTCGACAAAAAAAGTTTAGATAATATATCTGTTATGGTCCGGTTCCTTGTACCACGGTGATAGTCCAAGGTAGAACCAATAAAGAAGAACTCGAACACAGATATGGAATAACACAGATATATTACAAACAGGAATATATACAGAGAAGTAGAAAGTGTTAGTACGAACAATCAGGTTTAGTAGAGAGAACAATGTAGTCTCGACCAGTATCACTATTCAATGTCTTGACTAATTGTCTGAACGCGACTCTGTTTCGGACTGCCTCTGACTCTACTGACTGACTCGACAGACTGACTGACGGACTCTGACGGACATCACTCCAGACTTCAGACTATAAATAAATAAATAAATAAAAAATAATTATAATAATAATAATAAAAAAGAAGAATGAGGGAGAATAATTATTATTATCTGTGAATTGCCAGGATTTCTTGGGATAGATAGTGGAGTGGTTTACGATTACCTTTTCAGCGGTGTGGAATTCAGATTTTTCATTCTCCCAGACTGGTTAGCTAGAAAGACCAGAGATCACAGCTGACCTTGTTAAATGAGATGTGATGAAAGTAAATAAAAATGACAGATATACGTTGACAAAAATAAATAAAGGTATAAATAAATAAAAAGTAAAAAAAAAAAAAAATCGAATGAAATAGAACAAGATCTATCAGAATATCTGCAAAATATAACGATGCGCCGAAAAGTTTTTCTGACGAATAAATTACCCTATTATACTAACATGTGAATATATTCTCAATACTATTTCTACTGCTTATATTTCAAATGTGCAATAATTTATAGTAATATTAAGATCTATCAATTTTATTCATTATCTATCTATCTATCTATCTATCTATCTATCTATCTGAGTTTATTCATTATCTATCTATCTATCTATCTATCTATCTATCTATCTATCTATCTATCTATCTGAGTTTATTCATTATCTATCTATCTATCTATCTATCTATCTATCTATATATATATCTATATATATATATCTGAGTTTATACATTATCTATCTATCTGAGTTTATTCATTATCTATCTATCTATCTATCTATCTATCTATCTATATATCTATCTATCTGAGTTTATACATTATCTATCTATCTGAGTTTATTCATTATCTATCTATCTATCTATCTATCATCTATCTATCTATCTATATATATATATCTGAGTTTATCTATCTATCTGAGTTTATTCATTATCTATCTATCTATCTATTATCTATCTATCTATCTATCTATCTATCTGAGTTTATTTTTATCTATCTATCTATTCTATCTATCCATCTATCTATCTATCTATCTATCCGAGTTTATTTCATTATCACATATTCATCTATCTATCTATCTATCTATCTATCTATCCAAGTTTATTCATTATCTATCTATCTATCTATCTATCTATCTATCTATCTATCTATCTATCTATCTATCTATCTATCTATCCGAGTTTATTCATTATCTATCTATCTATCTATCTATCTATCTATCTATCTATCTATCTATCTATCTATCCGAGTTTATTCATTATCTATCTATCTATCTATCTATCTATCTATCTATCTATCTATCTATCTATCTATCTATCTATCCGAGTTTAATGGAATATTATCTATCTATCTATCTATCTATCTATCTATCTATCTATCTATCTATCTATCCGAGTTTATTCATTATCTATCTATCTATCTATCTATCTATCTAAATATGACGAAAGAAATCGCTGTTTTCAGCCACTTATTATCTTGTTTGATTCAGTTACTACTTCATGTTTCAAATGAGCACATTTAAACCGACAAAATGTTGTCAATACTCAGATAATGAATTACTTCTGTTAGGATGAAAAAAGAAGCTAAAACGGACCCACGTTTGTTGTTTTTGACCTGGCAAATGTACAAATGTAGGTATAACTATGCACACAATCTGAAACTGTAATACAAATGAACATGTGAACACCGGGATTTTAAACCTTTTTGAAGGTCTTTAAACGCGAAATTAAGCATCGGTCTACTTTTGCTTATACGCACACACACACACACACACACATAAATTCTTGATATATTTTCTCTTTATACGTTATTTTAATAGATACAATTTATTTAAGTAAATCCTTTGTTTTTAATTAAACAGCATTATTTATATTTACCTGCTTGATTAAGGAGTGTTCACCTAATGTTTTGCAGCATTGTCTTGTCCTTGATGCGTTGCAGAAGCCTTGTCAAATACCTGTGTCTCAGCCCTAATCTGCTTATGCAGATTACGTAGGCAAATTATATCTAATTTTCTCTCGCTAAAAGCGAGAAAAGAAATAAGCATCAGTTGCAAGAAGACAGAATGTATGATTGTCAACAAAAGAAACAGGCCGAGATGCGAATTAGGAACTGGAAACATTAAAATCATGCGAGCAGAGCAATTTAAATATCTCGGATGTGTTTTAACAGGGGACAGAAATACGACATCGAATTCAAAATGCACGCTGGAATAGCAAAATGCACCTTACGAAAGCTAAATATTAAGTAACAGGACAATTTCGTAAGAGATAAAGGAAAGAGTTATGTAATATCGAGTGTTGTATATGGTAGTGAATGCTGAACAATGTCATAAATAAAGTAGAGACTTGAGTCCACAAAAATATGGTTGTACCGAAAGAGCTTGGGAATACCATGGACTGAACATATGAACAACGACTTATTTTACACACACACACACACACACACACACACACACACAGACATACATATATATATATATATATATACACACACACATATATATATGTGTGTGTGTGTTTTGTGTGTGTATGAGAATTTAATAAGAAATAACTGTTAGATTGATGATCTGAAATTCTTAAGTATTTTTTTTTTTATTTTATTTATGTTTTTATTTAAAAAAAAAAAAACTGTCCTAAATACAGAAGTAGAACTTAAACTTATAATTATTTTTTAAATATGATTCCAACGCGACCCAGAAATTAATATGGTTCGAAAATGGTCACCCATATTCAAGTTTAATTTCAATATTAAACCTTAACTGTTGGATGACAGTTTCATTCTGAATTTCAAACAACGTTTGAGGATGAAACTGGCATCCAACAGTTAAAGTTTAATATAAATTAAATTTGAATAATGGGGATCAGCTTTTCGCAATAGTAATTTCTGTGTACCGATGAGTCATATATATATATATATATATATATATATATATATATATATATATATATATATATATATATATATATATATTAGTATAGTAATAATCTTATACGTATAAGAAATTATATATAAGAAAATTGAATTGCGAATAATCAAACCAATACCAAAGGGAAAAAAAGGTAGAAAAATAAGAAAGAACCAAGAACATGTACGTTAGCCGAAAATAATCGTTTAGCATCCAAGTCGAAAATCCAAAAAAAAAACCGATACGAGTAAGCAAAAATAACTAAATAAAGTGCTCAATACGGTAAGTAGAGACCAGACCTTCCCTGCCAGACGATTAGATATATATATATATATATATATATATATATATATATATATATATATATATATATATATATATATATATATATATATATATATATATATGGTTTTCTTGTTTTTCAATAAATAGAGTCTATAGAAAGGAATAGCCAAACTACTTGCCCGTGGTGGAGATTTGTGTCGAACTAACCAAACGCTTTGAAAGAGCGAATTAAACAGAACTGGTACAATTACTGTTTCACAAAGTCTTCAAAAAACTTTCCTATACTTTTGTATTCAGAGTTCTTCTT